>QVRM01006559.1:0-12500 GCA_003439945.1 Dermanyssus gallinae | reverse complement strand
AAGCTAAGGAAGACGATGCGAAGCATACAAAATCCGTGCCCGGGTACATTTTGAGCCATCCACTTTCTTTCGCTCGCACTTTTGCTCTTTCTTTCAACGTTCGCTGCCTTGCTCTTCGTTCAAGCTCACAGGCGGCGACGGCCGAAGGACGGCACTGGCGGATTGAACGCCGTCCAAGCGGCCGTGAAGGAGGTGGCTGACGTGGTGACGGGTGTACCCCCAGCATATCGTTGGGGGTGCCAACGATATGCTGGGGGCAATTCTGTGTGCGAGATACTTACATTGGAGCGATATTTCTTCATTACTTGCCATCGGACCTATAGCATCGGGCCCTTCCTCTCTCTCGTCGTCGTCGTCGTCGTCATCGCCGCAGAAACAGGGAGGAAAGAGAGTGAGAGAGAGGAATACCATGAGGGCACTGGTTAGCATTGGCCATGAACAGAGTATCTGGGAAAGTGGCTAACGTCCTCTGGCAGGAAGTGAAAGAAAAGATTACAGAGAAAGAAAAAGAGAAGAAAAGCGGCGTAGGTGTATGGGTGTGCGGCCGCGTGATGGTGTAGCTGGGGGTGGGGCTGGACGGGTGGGGTTAGTATATGAGGAAATGTAGACGCAAATCGCCGGTGTGATTTGGTTTTTCCTGCTTGAGCCGCTTCGCCTGCTCCTTCATTGAAGTAGTATTTTGTGCAAGCGAAAATCCAATCTCGATAACAGAGACCTGCCTTTAGTCCTCTGACCTCCTCCCCTCCGGCTTTGTTGCCTGAGCAAGCCCTCCGTTCGGCTCACCGCCAACGAAAGAATAAAGTGGTCAGAACCGACGGCCGGGGGTAACCGAGGCCGGGGGCCGGGGGTAAACGGTTTGCTCGCGCGAGCCGCGTTTGTTGTACAACCTCACACAAACCGGCCTCTACGTAGACCGGCGTCTTTGTGCAGGAAAGGATCGGCAGTCGTAAATCACATGATAAAATTCTAATTACATAGTCGAAGCAAATGAGTTCCTAAGCCTTTGACATATTTTTGGTACAGTCACAGTACAGTATGTAGTTTCCCTTAAGCTACGTAGCCCTTGCTTCTAATTTGTTTTAATTCTATCCTCATAGATTGCTGCAGTGTAACAAAATGTTGCTTTTGTATGAGAATCATAGCGTTTCTGAAATCATCGCACTCCTGTCCCGTCTTTATACATTGGAGTTGAGGGTTCGTAAAACTTCCGTTGCAAAGTAGCTGTGCAATGCATTCGGCTCAAGGGGACATGGTGGTTTTCAATCGACTGGCTAGTTCGGCTGGCTCTCGCATGCCTGAGTGTCCTTTCAAAATTTGGCGCGCCAACCAGAAGCGCATTTAACCCCCTCGCCTGGCTACTTACTCAGATAGCGATTGACAGTGACCTTTGTTCTAAAACGTTCCGTGTCTTTAAAGAGAAAATCATTGCTGGGGTGAAGCTTAGGAAGGCCTCGACACGATTGAGAATTCTTGAAGAGTCAAAACTATATTTTAAGGATGCTAAATCATTTTATCGCTACGCGAATATGCGACTCCGAGATCGTGAGGAACTTCCTTTACTAAAAGTCGATAATGTACTCATTGACAATAACCGAAGTGAAGCGGCGGCATTCTCCAAACTGTTTTTTTCTGTATATACATCTCCGGATGATCAGCCGTCGTCACTGACGAATTGCCTGCCTATAGAAATACATCATAACCAAACAATTCATAAGCAGTTTTTAATCTCAATCGAGGACATACTTAAAAAGATCAAAGCACTCAAGAACAAGTGCAGTTTTACACCAGATGGTATTCTACCAGTTTTTTTTATAAAAACACTTGTGATTTTATCGCCGAACCATTACTGTATATTTTCCAGAGATCGTATTGTGATGGGCAAGTTCCTTCATTATTTTGAAGGTCAATTGTAACGCTTATATTTAAAAAGGGTGCTGAGGATTCAGTGGGTAACTACCGGCCAGTGACTCAACTGTCCATTGCGTGTATTTTAATGGAGAAGTTAATCTTTGATTATATTGAAAAATTTTAGTGTGTAACAAATTGATTGACACCAATCAGCATGACTTTGCCAGGGGCCGTTCCACAGGGACACAACTTATATCTATGATGCACGGTTGGAGTTTACACATAAATAATCGTAGAACACTTTATTGCATATATTTTGATTTTTCAAAGGCATTTGATAAGGTGAATCACAAACTTATGTAACAAAATTGAAAAGTATTGACCTTGATTCCAGAACTTGTCAGTGGGTGTCAGCATACCGGGCGAAATTTTACCGTCAAAGTCGGTATCGCAGAAAGTGACCCCTCCCCTGCTCTTCAGGGGTGCCGCAAGGATCGTGCATTAGGCCCCTGCTCTTTAGAATATACGCCCTCGATCTCCCAACAGTGATTCCAGAAGATGTCACTTATCTCTTATTTGTGGACAATTGAAAACTATACTCAGCGGTCGACAATTCCATAAGTATTATTTAACAAGCACTTAAATATATTGACATTTGGTGTTGTAAGAATAGGATGCAATACCAGTAGTTAAATCTTTTCGTGATCTTGGTGTGATTGTAACCCCAAATTAGACCTCTCTCAACATATAACTGCTACCGTCACTTCTGCTTCACAACTATGTGATACAATGTTTAGATGCTTCATTTTGAAAAATCCTGATTTCTATGTGACTTTATACAGAAGTCTAGTCTTACCCAAATTCCTCTACTGCAGCCAGGTTTGGGCTTCTTATATGGCAAAGAATATACATGCCAATGAGAGGGTACAGGCCAAACTTATCAGGCGGATATTAAAAATATGTATATTCCTCGTGAAAGCGTACCTCTTGTGCCAATACGTACGTTACACAAACGAGGTGATCTATCGCTGTATAAAACATTGTGTTGCCTCGGAACTGACCAGACCATGTTTAAATGTATAAATAATGGACTGCGAAGTGGTGTGAATGTTAGATCACTGGGAGTTGCGCGCTCAGTGAAGGTAAACAACACATTCTCGTGGAGAGTTCCACGAAGTCTGCGAAGTCGACAGATATGTTGTATGTTCTAATTATATTCAGAGGTTAAATATTTGTTAAAAACAATGTATACTTAGGCATAGATGACCCTTGAATAAAGGTGCTTTTGACTTGACTTGACTAACGGCTATCCAACGGCATATTTAAAAAACTAAACCCACTCACAACTTTACGTTACAAACGCGAGAGCCTGTTTTGGCGGTATTATTAGACGCTAAAAGCGTCTCTGAAAGCCTGACATATATCCCAAAACTCTGCAGCGGAAGAGGGGTTTGCCATATGACTGTGATATAATATTGGTTTATCTACAGGAAAGTTTGCGTAAAACACATTACAACATTTAACACAATAGCCTATACCCTAGATAAGCCCATTGTCGGTTGTTTTTTGTGGAATCTGACATATGAGGTGCCTTGTTTGAAAGAATTCTATTCAGCGTATGCTGATGAGGTTAATTGTGGCTGTTGAAAGATGCTCGAGCTGCTGGGGAACACGCGCTAATAAAGTTTTAGCAAATAAATACGTTTTTAGCGAAGATCTAAGCAGCAGGTTTCCATTAGTCCCGTTTAATATTTTTTTTACTTTCTTGTTTAGCTTTAAGGAGTGCAGATGTGTGTCTGCGGAGCTCCGAGGGATTATACTTTTCGTGTGAGTGCAGGAAGGTAAACCCAGATAGTAATATACCATAATGACACGTGAAACGGAGTGATCGTTTGCTGTATTGTGTTAGCCCTGCGACAAAGGGCTGGAAGCCCAGTTTGCTGTGAAGTTCAAACAATAGCTTTTCAGCAGAGTAAAACGGAAACGAAACCATCCGCGTGACGCTGGAGAGGTTCCAGCGGTCCGCTGGCGCATTTGAACTTGAGTTCTAACGGCTATTCAATTACAATCGCGCTACATAAGATGTATTTCAAACATTTTGTTGTTTGGATATATGGAAGGCCTTCCAAACGCTAAAACATTGTCGGCCCAGGCAACCCTACACCTATTAAAAGGCCTTAATCCTCAACCCCCCGCCAGAGTTGGAAATGTGTGGCACTAGTTTGAGACTGTGGTAGAGTAGCCTCGTGCTCAACCTCTCTCTCAAAGCTCTCGTGCAGGGCACCCTCATCACAACTGCCCGGTGGGCACCTGCGTGTCTCCTTGACGCGCGCGGCGAGCGTCCTTCTGCCGGGTGTTCTCGCGATAGTAGCGTGTACAGAATAGACGCCTGCCGCCTTTGCGGCAGCATCCTATATCGTGTGACCGACAATAATACGTGTTGAGCCTTTTGCGTGGCAATGCGTCGAGTTTTTTGCAAACTCGGGCCAAAGCTGAGCAGATTAACACCGTAGGGTCAACACTGCCTAACTGCTCAAACGTGCAAAGCGTGCACGTGTCCACTTTTGACTTCCAATCCGCGCATTGGATCCATGCGCAATCCAAGGTTTAGAATCGGCCGTGTCCCGTAAGAACCTTGACCGATAATAAATAAAGTGTACAAAGGGTAACAAAGGGCAGCCCGTTATACCAACGTCGGAGGTCCCGGAACAAGCGACTGAGATCAGGCCGCCCGGGGCACTACTGAGCCGTTCGTGAGCCTACGCGTCAAGCATTGCCTCTCGGGCCTGCGTTAAGTCCGCCCCCTCCTTTGTACGCTTGCTTCGTTCGCAGGCCAGGAGATCCCGGAAAGCTGGCGAGTCAGGGCGATGACCACCTCTATGCTTATGGTGCGGTAACCCCGGCAAACCCGAGGGACCAGGCCGCGCTACACCGCATGGAGAGCTCGTCTATTGCGAGCGATGCATAGGGCTAGCTAGGCCCCTACCAGTGCCGCGGGCATCGCCCAAAAATTTCGAGACAGACGCTAGCAAGCAGAAGCGGCGGCCGCCCGTAAACCCTTTATCTCAAAGGATAATTCGGTTTCTGAGGGACCTTATTGACCCTTCTATCAAGACCATCCGTTCAATTTTTGACGAGAAAATCATCACAGGGAGCCAGGTTCGGAAAATAGAGGGCTGCTCAATACGTTTGAATCTCAATTTAGCCAGGTTTGCATTGCTAACCGCGACTTGGGTAACAAGGACAAGCCCTGTTCTGCAAAGCTGATCATTTTAAGTGATCTCTTGCCACAGGCGGACCCGCAGTCCGCATAATATTCTCTTGTAATCGTTTTCACCGCCTTGGCAGCCGACTAGACTTGTTCCACGTTGGTTCCAAAAAACCATAGCTATTAATTTTCCTGCCGATATTGTTGTCCGCACTCTCACAAACTGCGATGGATTTTTCGAACATTTTAGTCAAATATTGCTAGTAAGCAAAAAACACGCGTGTCTTTTTGCCCTTGATTAAGCAAACGCGGCACCAATTTTGCTCTGAGCTTTTTAAACTGCAAGTTATCATGCATGATAGAATGCATTCTACTTAAACTGGTCTCCAAAGCTTCCGCTATCTTCCCAACTATCTCGACCATATGCGACAATAATTTTGCTCATTCGTCTGCGACAATAAGCTTGCGTACTTTTTCTACGTATTTCTCATCAGTAGCCGCTTTCAGACGTTCTAAACGACTTCTGTGCGACTTTTTCTAAACTCACTAATCCAGGCAGGGTTAAACAGTGGCAAAACATAGCGCAGAGTCATCGTAAAACTCGTGTAACTCAGTTCTCAGTTGTATCGCAATCCAACCTTTAAATTAAACATGCTTTAAAACCGCTCGATTTTTTTTATCTTTATTTTGCAAAATTACACCGATTAGTTGCGCGGAAAAGCGGTAAAACAAAGATGTAAAAGCCAATTACCACAATGTTTTGAAAGCAAGCAGAGAAAGGGTTTCCCTTTCCTAAAGCGCTGAGAGTGCTCCAAATTTCGTTTTAAACTACTTACTAAAATTATTTTAACAACAAGTAGTGTTTGCTATTCAGGCTCAGCTTGGCTGGATTGAAGATTAAGGTTATTAACATGGTTGTTCAGTAGCCTGTCACTACACATGATGGTCGGTTTAGCACCTTGCCCTAGTCCTTCACATCTGGTCTAAATGCCAGTCGCGAGTACTGGTTAGAAAGTACACATGTACGAAAAACGCTTTTACAAAGCGACACAGAGCAGACTTTCCAAGTTGATACAAAAAATTCTTAGGATTTCATTTCATCATATAATTTTATACATCATTGGCGGTATGGTTTCGTATAAAAACGTTAAACATACAAAGAACAAATTCATTAAACCGGAGACATGTTCTACTCGAGACTCCTTGCCACATCTCCATAGATTGTTCAAATAATTTATACATTTCATGCAACTTAACGATTATCTTGTAGATAAATGTCTTCTGACACACCATGTCTTTCGCCATTTTTGTGTATCATATTGGTCGACTAGTTATGCTCCGTAGAGACAACGCAGAAGCCTTACGGAATACTTATGGCACCATTCAATATAAGACATTTGCCAGTTATCTGGGTGTTGGGTCGGTGATATTTTTTTAATTAACACATTCTATATACGTTCAAGATTAGCGGAAACGAATGCCGTTTTAGAGACTTAATTGAAAATTTATTGTAATGTAATCAACCATACCGAATGGCGATTTAATAATAATCACCATCTCATTTATTTCACTCATATTAAGTATGTATATAAGATTGATACCTATTACGTTCTCAGCTGTTCTCGGCATGTTATTCGCGAGAGACAGTGCAGTGATCCCTTCGCTAGGGGCAGGCAGGCAGATGCATGAAACTTCGTACACGCCTGAGAGTACAGTCGACAGACACACTCCGTGTACTCCTGCTGGTAGTTCGTATTCGAACAGACTAGGTAATGATAGCCATGAACTATGTAACTTGTATAGACTATGTGCTTGTAAGTGTCAGCAAACGCAAATTTTAACGTACATCAGTGAAATACTGTGGCTTCGATTGATCAATGAAAACATTCGAAATACGGAATAAAACGTTTGGTTGATTCAGGCTGTTAAGCATTTGCCAAAACGAACCATTTGAGTATTTGCTGACATGACTGCACCGTTTTATCATTTCCCAAACAAACAACGCTCGTTTTGAATGGAGCAAGTGACAACGGAAAGCTACGAACGCTTTGCCTGCACGTATTTTAGCTAATTTGTCACATTGAATACAAATTGATCGCAACGTTCACAAGTCGACTACTCATTCACACACTGGCATACACAGCTAGGACGGAAAGCAATACCAATTTGGCAAAGTTTTGGCAAGCTTCAGACGTATCTCTGCAATCGTCTCGCGATTTACACTAGTCATCGACTCGCAGCTTTTCTCAGTATCTGTTCCTCTTTGGCAAAGTTACAAGCTTACAGGACTACAGCGTTACGCAATCATCCTACAGTAATTTAATTAAGGTAATAAATGCCGACCCATCTACAAGCTGAAAAGTGGATATCACTAAAAGAACACGACAGCAATGCAGTTCTACGGTAGGCAAACTAGCTACAACTTTTATTACACACAATTTATCATGGCCTGCACTGGCAGTCTCGAGTTTCATGTATTTGATGGGCTTCTTTGCAGCGAACACCGCATTGTTATACCGTGGACACTTGAAAAAATGTCTTAGCAGGCTTGTGGGGCGACCGCTTCTGTGTTGTAGAAACGTATGTAGTTGCTCACCATCTGTGTTGAAAAAGCCAGACATTGAGCATAGGGCTGAAATATTTGATACTTCAATTGGCGGCGCGCTTACTCATTTAGGAAAGGAGTGTTTTGTTTGAAATGCTTACCTTTGTCCGGTAAATCGCAAACACAATCAAATGTGTACTGGCACAACTACAAATAAATGGAAGATCTTTAAATACTACCACTGTTAAATAAATGCATGTTGTATAATACACCCCGAGGAATATATACAGTGTTTTGCCGATCTTTAGTTGTGCTAGTTTCGCTATCTACAGTATCGCCAATATTTCCAAAATCTTATGCATCTGCATCGATTTTGTCGTTTGTCGAGAGCTCTTTTCGCTAAACTTACCTTATACAACCCGTCGAGTTCCAACGTCGGGTGGCTCCGCTTGCCCTCCATTTGGTGTTCCTCATTGCCGTTTTCTCATATATACCCTCTATTATCCCGCTTATTGTATTTTTTGTTTGCATATATGCGTCAAAAGCACTGTTTTTTTTTTCAGATTAGACCAAATCTGTTATTCCTCTGCTAATAGCAGACTACCTTTAAGCACATGAACAATCCTTTTCCATGACCACATTTTGGACATGAGTAAGTAAACGTCTGCTCAAAGCGTGATCCCTAGGTATATAAATGCGTATTACAGACTTTATTTTTGTCTACCTAATTGAAAGCTTATCACACCAGGCGAGCGACTACCCTTTAGAAATCTGACCGACACACTTCTAACCTATACAACTTTTAAACTTTTAAACGTAGCTAGCTGGTATACGCCTTGCTTTGCCCTGAATAGACTGCAACCAAAAATGTTCACGTCGTCTGCGCACAGTAAAATTCTGTACCACTCTCGGGGAGAGACCGTTTTCATTTGCTTTGATAGTCCTGCCGGAAACAGGCAAACAGACGAATTCAGTCCAATGTTCTGTTATTTCCCTGTCGCTTGTGTCGCCTACTCGTTTGCTTACCTATTTCGTTATCATCATTACTGTATTTTGATTTAAAATATTAGCAAGTGAGGCTCCGAAATTCAGCCTGTCACTCCAGATTTGGCTACTTCGTCAAAAAAAATGTCCCTTAATGCTAGGTCAAACCAGATACAATTTACACAGTATCAACACCATAAGATTCGGATATGAGCAAATAAATATATACGTCTGATTATTATTATAGGTGTGCCCGCGAGTAAATACAGTATATACAATATACGATTATACGCCTTGCGGTAAAATTCAATGGCTCGTTTCTGCAGAGCTTCGACTAGAGTCTGTTAAACCCGAAACCTGGTGAAGATGATGGGGTCATATGCTTACAGGAGTACATTGACAAGCGTTTTGTCTCCTTAAGGAAGAACCTCCCAACAGAACTACGACGAAGACCGGTTGTCAGGTTGTCTGCTTGAGCCGACTTTGTCGTCTGTGAAAAAAAAAGTAGGTCTACTTAATCGTTGAATCTTTTTTGATTCTTTTCTGGTAGAGAGAATAGAATACACAGCATACATGCAGTAATGAGGTCCGGCCAGGACCTGTTTCACATCAGTCAACAGGGCTCTGCAACCGTCACAACTTCCGAAACAAATACACTAATTGGTTAATGCTGCTATAGACTAATGGCTTATTTGAGGTGCTTGTTCGTGATCGTGTCTGGCTTTATTGCACGAAGAGCCCCGATCCTCTGCACGACCGTACGCACGGCGAAATCCTGCGAATAGGCGAAACTCCCATGTGGTCTTCTAAAATACGGCAACTAGTAGAAACGTTAAGGGAATCCAGTGGCTTGCAGAAAATATTTAGCAAAGAGTTCAATCGGCTAGGTCATTTCAGCTGAGCTTGAGCAGGTGGCGGCGTGGTCTAGGAGACTAGTGCGCTAGTCATGTCCGCGAAGGTGGTCAAAGAGACTGCCAGGAGAGCTCGTCTTAGCGTCCACTCAGGCTCCGGTCGAGAGGGGGAATCTGTAGACGGGAGGCGAGTGGGTGATAGGCAGGCGGACCAGGCTATTATATACAGGCAAATACAGCAAGGATTCTCAGATGATGACTCTCGACGCATCCACAGGCGGGCGGGCTGCGGAAGGTATCAACGGCCTTCTTGAAGTCGCCGCCCCGCACCAAAGCGGGCTAGAGCGACTGTAGGAAGGCTGGAGTAGGGAGGAGAGGCAAACTGGCCACTCCCATGAATTCGAAGCGATGCCTAGCAGTTACCGTTCCCTGGGGGTGGGGGGGGAGGCGGGTGTTAGTGGGTTTGTGAGTCCCACACTAGTCACTGGCTGTGGCGACGCATGTACACGATTCCCGTATTAATGCTGAGAGGTTTCAGCATTAAACAAGTGCGCTAGTCATGGTCGTCATCTACCGGTGTGGTAACGGTTCGATCCCTGTTGTTGATCGGATTTTTTTTTGCGATGCTCATTGAGAATAAATGATAAATCACACCGGTAAGAGTCAGCGGCCATGCTGCCACAAGAACTGTTGGGGAACATGTCCGGTCCTCGGTGCACTGAAGGTATACCTCACGGTGAGTTCCAAGCCCGTAGGAAGGATGATGGTCTACAATTAAAAACCTCCCTATTTATTTTTTAATTCTAGCTGAGTTTATGGGGCAGGCATGTCGATCTGTTGGTGGCGACCCATGTTGATGTTTAGCTTCTCTGATAAGCTTTTCGCCGCTTAAGGTATTTTTTGCATTGCAAAGCTTTCGACAAGCCGCCTTGAAGTCAGCCGCCGCCAGTAACCTTAAGGCATGTTTCATTTCCGCCGGAAGGCAAAAAAAGAGTCTTGCTGCACGAGTATGTCCGTCAAGTGCCACCGTTTTATTAAATCTCTTAATTTGAGATCTCACTCTTCTTCCGCCAATGATACAGAGCTTCTCCCTTAGTATCTAACACATAGAGGCCTTTCGTGTCTTATTCCATTTCACTTTTCGTTCTTAATTTTTCCATTTATCCGTCTTAAGTTTTGGGACTTACTTTGAGATCGCTAAATGCCCTCGTTCTCCTACTTTGCTTACGACATTGATTTGCATGAAATCATGCTACCATGAAGAACAGAATGCTACTGCAGAAAGTGTGTGTATCGACTGATGCGTTCCAGATAACATCACCATTCATGCAGCTCCACGCCGCCGCTTTCCGTCCTGGAGTAGTTCTTTTTTAAAAGTCTAGTAATAGTATAAGTAGGATTTTAGCATTGTCTGGTCGTGGGCAATATAGTTATGTGTATTATACTATAATGCTCGCTCGATGCCAAATGGCAATATGAATAAAGTAATAAAGAACATGATGAGCTGTGTGTGGGCGGTGGAATTGGCAGGCGTGGCCTGTTTGAGCTAGAGCAGAGAATTGAAGTAATTATGATAAGATATTTTCTATCGTAATGCTTTGTAACACGTTCTATTCCTCGTAAGGAATATATTATATATATATATATATATATACGAGGTGTGTTCAAAAAGTATCGCGACTTTTGAATTTTCGCGGGTTACGTATATTCGAATTTCGATTTTTTGTGGCGTTATGTTGGTACTCATGTCTCTCACTTATGCCGACAAGCTCGGCCATTTTGAATGTTCACTTAATTGTTGACAGCTGCTTTGCTTGCACGTGTTTTGGATCGTCTTCGATTTTTACCTATTCAAAAAATGGATCAAAGAACCTGTATCAAATTTTGTGTGAAAAACGAAATTAAGTGCGCGGATGCATTCCGAATGTTGACTGTGGCATACGGAGAAGCTACCTTGGACCGAAGCAACGTTTATCGGTGGTACAAAATGTTCTCAGAAGGCCGAGAAGATGTGAACGACGAAGAGCGTGCCGGACGCCCGAGCACTTCAACAACAGACGAAAAAATTAATGAAGTGGAGAAAATGGTATTGGCCAATCGTCGAATCACCGTTAGAGAAGTTGCTGAGGACCTAAACATATCGATTGGCTCGTGCCATTCGATTTTTATCAATGATTTGGGCATGAGACGGGTCGCCGCGAAATTCGTACCAAAATTGCTCAATTGCGACCAAAAACAGCATCGCATGAACATTGCTAATGAGATGTTGGACTCTGTCCGCGACGACCCAAATTTGCTCCAGAGGGTCATAACTGGTGACGAATCGTGGGTTTATGGTTATGACGTGGAAACCAAAGCTCAATCATCTCAATGGAAGCTGCCGCACGAACCAAGACCGAAAAAGCGCGCCAAGTTCGGTCGAATGTGAAAGTTTTGCTGACAGTTTTCTTCGATTGCAGGGGCGTGGTGCATCATGAGTTCTTGCCACAGGGTAGAACGGTCAATAAGGAATATTACCTGCAAGTTATGCGCAATTTGCGCGAAGCAATCCGCCAGAAACGCCCGGATTTGTGGAAGAACAAAAATTGGCTTTTGCACCACGATAACGCCCCTGCTCACACATCGTTGCTTGTGCGCGAGTTTTGGCCAAAAACAACACACTAATGATGCCGCAGCCACCGTATTCCCCAGATCTGGCCCCTGTGACTTTTTCTTGTTCCCTAAACTGAAGAGGCCCATGAAAGGACGACGTTACGCTACGCTTGACGAGATAAAGACGGCATCGAAGGAGGAGCTGAACAAGATAAAAAAAATGGTTTTTTGAAGTGCTTCGAAGATTGGAAAAACCGTTGGCACAAGTGTATAATATCTCATGGGGATTACTTTGAAGGGGACAAAATAGATATTCATGAATAAATGAATAATTTTTGAAAAAACACAAAAGTCGCGATACTTTTTGAACACACCTCGTATATATATATATATATATAACTATTATTATATATATATATATATATATATAATATATATATATATATGAATATTGTAAATCTCGAGCTGCAGG
>QVRM01006558.1:17500-36912 GCA_003439945.1 Dermanyssus gallinae | reverse complement strand
AATATCATTATAGCCGATCGCATTTGAATCGCATTTGAAAGTACGCGCCTTCAATCGACATCGCAGCTCGCACTCGATAAAGACAAGGTTACCTATTTGCCTCCACAGCTTGTTGCTGCAGTTCAATCCCCGCTTCATGCCTTATTTCCTGCAGCGGACGAAAATTCCTGCCTACGTAAGCACCGATATAGAGCATCGGCGAAATGCGACTAATGTCAAGTCGGCTTCTCATTAAGGCAGCAATATCGCGCCTGATCCGAGGAACTATGACCACCTTGTGAGTGGTTGGCCTACCCGCATCCCGGTTACGCCAAGCACTCGACAGGTACTGGAACGACAACTACTTCAAGTACTCAGTGCATCCGGAGACGCCTCTCCCGTAGAGCAGATCGTTAGAACGGATCCAGTACACGTTTATCCGGTGAGTTTCTCGAGACTGTGAAGTCAAGTGTCATTCGCTGTCTTCTTGGCGACAAATGCAACGCATACGTAGTTGTTAATTGTCTAAAAGTAATTCAGTTATTATACCAGCATAGCTGTGTGATCATCGTATTGCCGCGATAATCGACACTTCACAATCAAAATTGAATTTTTATATAATATCGCTCTTAACGATTCTCGGGTTTACACCGACGAAGCAGCGAATTGTAGATTAAATTAATCGAAATAGAATAGTAAATCCATGTATTGCCATAGCTTTGACTATTCGTTATTAGGGCTCATTCTGTCAGCTGGCGACACCTGACAAATGTGCGCCTTTTTCGTTGTGTGTCTGCAAGTATTTTTGCATTTTTGAACTAGCTGGTGACCGATACAAATGTTTGAGTTGTCAATTACATCTACATATAATTTTGTTTTACTTTCGTCGATTACTGCCATTTGCTGTATAATCTCATTTTTTTTCTAGCGTAAAAGGACGTGTATAGATAGACCTTATATGGCGGATGGATTTAACGTCTAAAGTTTGCATGTGCAATAAATCAGCGTTTGCTCATATCTGTGCAGTGTAGTTGATCATCCGTTCTACGTAGTTTGCATGAGTGAAAGTTGTGCCACGTGCGCTCATTGACCTATACCTTGCTAATGATCCCCAGCACAAGAATGTATCCCTTGCTACGCAAGCGGAGTAATTCTGTATCTTATTGTAAGGGCAACCGTTGTCTTTCGCATACGCAGCGATAATGCCGCTCCTATTGTTCTGCATACATCTTGCTGTACAGGCCTATTGGTCTCAAATTTTCAAAATAATTCACGTGTCTTCTTTACCGATTCAAGCTTTTGAGGATTTCTCGTCGCTTTCTAGCTTAGTCTCACGACAGTTTAGCTTTTCTGAACGCTCGTTATATACGTTTGTCAATTCTGCCTATCGTGCAAATCGATTAAGACATCTCGTGAGAGGAAGTCATCAGCATCGACTTCCACAGAACACAGTGCGCAAGAGAACAGTTTGCATGTCAAAATCATCATTCCTGAGAGCGACAACGACGCGAAGAGCGATGGGATCCAGCATGCTGCCTGACTGTGTAGATGACACAGCGTACGCCACCGCAGACAGTTGTTTGTGCATTTGAAAACGATGTACAGCTTTTTGAGAACGGAAGGCTATTTAAATGTTTAAATGTAATTTAAATGTTTTTGTTTGCTTCTTTAACACTCTAACGACAACCTCATTTTAAAGGCCCGGATTAGGCTAAGATGCTTGTGGCCAGACAACGTCTATTTGCATCCACCATCATTGCATCTTTGTTACTGGACTGGACATAGATGGGCTTTTCCAGGAGATGAGTGTAGCAGCAGCACAATGTTTAACCAGGTCAAACAAAAACAACCAGCAAGGCCGATGATCAAACATGTGATTGTCGGTCTGTTTTTCTTGATTATCGACGGCAACGTCCGTTTCAAAATGCGCGTTAGATAGATAGATCGGTTTATTATTCTTATGAGTGGCTTACATTTGTGCATAGGTTCACCTAAATTAGCCTAAGTGACCGGATATATCTCCCTATAATGAGCAACGTTAATAGCTGCTTTGGCTCCGATATTAAATCATTAGAACCGAGCAAAATGGCTTAATGGCAAAGCCTTTGCCTTGCATTCGGGAGGACTGGGTTCGAGACCCAGACCGGCCACTCTTAAATTGGTTTCCATGGTTTCCAATTTAGACAAGGTAAATGCCGAAATGGATTAAAATTGGCCATGACATGAATAAACCGTACACAGGTAATTGCCTTACGGAAAATCTTTTTTTTTTAAGATCGTCTTTGTATCATATTTAAGCTAGATTCAACATGACTACATGTAATTCAACCAAAAATAATTAAGCTTTTCGTCGCGATCAGAATGCTGAATTCGCGAACGATACGTCCCATTCTCGACCTTATAAGCAGTAAATTGGAAAGTTGCTCCACCCTATAAAGCAGTCAGCTGGAAAATTGCTCGGATATGATAATCAGTGTCAATGTTTCTTGTCGGTCAGCCAGTGTTCAGTGAAAGAGCCATCAACGACAAAGCTGAGAAATGGATATCACGCCGGAGAAAAAACTACAACTTTTCAGGACAACCGCTTTCTTTTATCAAATATGTTGCTAACTAGCGGATTTACTGCTGCCCAGATAAGCCCACAGCTTCGGGTGAACTGCGGCGGCGCTTCAATTATGATTTGAGGTGTAATATTCCTAGGCAGGAGATCCGAACTCACACGTCACCCAGACAACTTACGATCTTCATGGGAGAAAAAGGTTAACAGTGCCGAAGGGTACGTTGATGAGTTTCTGAAACCTCACGCCGTGCTTTACGCAGGCTGTTGCTGATAACTTCGTCTTCATGCACAACATGCTAAGCCGTGCACCGCTGCATTTGTTCTGGGGTATATCGCAGAAGCTTGAATTAGGTGAATGGCAGCTCGCTCCCTCTACCTGAATCTCATTGAGCATACGTGGGAGTTTCTGAAGGAACGAGTTCGGGCCAGAAATTCAGCTCAAGCAACGCTTTCGCGGTTCACAAATGCTATGCGCGAGGAGTGGAATAATATTCTATAGCTATTCATTGGTGAATTGATTTGATCAATGCCAAATGTAGGCCAATTTGTGTTATTCAAAGCAGAGCTTCTTTGATCATTTTAGTTCATAATATTAATAGGTGTCCCCAACTGCAGTGACTTTACATTTGCGGACTGACCATATCCCTCAAACGGAATTACTTTGCATTATTTGTTTCACTGAGTGAGTTGGCCGGAACTATTCCGCTAGTGTGGTATCGTCGAGGTGCAGATAAAAGATTTCCTAACTTTAGTATAAAGTCAATATTAAAGGCTAAAAAGTGCTGGACCGAACTTGTTTGTTTTAATGCTCCAGGACAGAGGAGAGAACTTTATGTAGCTCCAGTATCATGGGCTGAAACTCAGGAGCGTTTTTTTCTTTTTGACCTCATCTGAAATCATTTCCGTTTGTATAGTGTTGGGCGTTTTCTAACTTACTGTAATTAGCCAAAAAATTACTTCCGCGGGTGTTAAACTGTTTGGCAAAGATCTGATTAAAGCCTGAGCAGCGTCAGGGGTGGGGGGCTCTTACGGGATCTCACCTATCCCTAAGAACCGAAGGATAAACCTAGACCATAGTGTGTTTTCATACATTAAACTTATTTTTAAACTTCTAATTATTTGTACGACCACACGGTTTAATGATTAGCGCATCGAAAGAAGGCTATACGTTCAGATCTGGGGAGGCCCGAGGAGAGGTGATAGACTTAGTTTGGGTAGGGCTATTGTAGAATTTGGCTTAGGATTCACTTCTGGATGTTAAGCTAACGCTAAGTGGCACACCGTTCTCAGCCCGCATATATTAACGAGTTATTGTCATCATGACCTCATCACGGCGCCAGAGCAGCTTTCAGTGAACATCCCTAATGATGTTCAACCTAAATGCCGTCTCAGTGGCATCATATGGTAATCCAAAAATATATAAAAGTAGCAACGAGAATCTAAAGTTAGCACAATTATTTAATGTGAGATTAGCCTAAAAAACGAACAAAGGTCGCGCACAAGAATTAGTATTCAATTTGCAGAGCAAACTCTGCTACCTTGTAATATGTTTGCTTCTAAGAAGCTAAAAACATTCAATGTTACTGATTTCATAGCGGGGACCTTATTAAGCAAACGAATGTATTTCAGGTTCGTCAATGCGGGATGCGGCGGGCTCGCCTTCAGGAGATCCGCCTGTTTCTTGAACAAGGCGTATATGTCTTACTTTATACAAATTAAGTAAAATGGCTGTTGTAAAATGGCAATCAGTTTACTAAATACATCAATAAATCGAAATTTATGTTATTGTGTATTATTTTGCAATAGCAACAACAACAACTAACAAAAATGCAAAGCAGGTATAGTTTATGAGGCAACGACATATTTCATTTTGATGCCTTGCCCCTCAATATAACCCCTATAAGTAGCTAGAGAAGTTTGTTATATACGGAATGTTAGCAATGGCAAAAGAAGAAACAACCTCCGCAGCGAGCTAGTTATTATTATTATTATTATCAGAACGTGGAGAGCGCGGCGTGCGTCGGCTTAGCTGCACTATGCTGGCGGGGCTTACGCAGGGCCGCCACGATGCCATCAATGACGTCCTCGGGCGCGCTTTTAGGCAAGCCGGCTACCGCGTCACGCTGGAGCCTGGTGGTAACTGTCTCTAACACGTACGCCCTTGAATAGCATGCACTAGTCAGCGCGGGCCACATCATTCGCCAACGGGAGATGCACAAACGGCGCCTATACGCGCATCTTCTTGAGGACCATGTGGTAATGGCGTTTGGTCTCGAGTCATCTGGCGCTTGAGGCAACTGACGAAAGAGCTGTGGAGAAGCTCTTTGAGGCTACAGCGGAGCCAAGATCAACCGCGTTCCTCCGACAGAGATTGGAGCTTCCAGAGAGGCAACACCAAGATGATGTCGATTCGATAGAGATGACTACATGGACCGAGACGAATCTACCCGCATTCGAAAGCATCTGTGGGACCATAAATCGAGCTGACACAGAGTGTGGTGATGCACCGCAGAAGAGTGCAGTGACACTACAGGTGACCACAGGCGATCGTGTTTTCTTCCTACGTACTTGAGTTGCCTCAGTTCAATAGACTAAGTCAATAAGTCAGTGTTTACAGTTCAAATACATACTGTTTATTTCCCAATAACATAACATTTCAAGATGTTACATAATTACAATACAGTTTATTATATACAATTTGAACGCTTTAAGCGACCGTCTCAACCGGGCAAAAAAGTAACAAAGACCGCGGATGCGTCTGGCAGCTCGCTACGTAGTTAGCGCATATCTGCGAGCAGAACCGGCAACGGCAATGATCACTAACTTGGTGAAATACTTGTGTCGAACATACAAGTGATGAAAGCCATGCACAATTACCTTGTGTACACGTGCCTACACATAATACTTACAAAAACTACAACAAGCATCTATATATTAGGTAGGAAAGCTTCCGGTAGTGCCCGTGCTTGACTGGTCTTTCACAGTCCCGAGCAAGAATCTTAGGACGAAATAGAAGCCGTGATCGCGTCATTCCACGGGCGAATACAATGTTCGCAAAAAGCCCTACATGTGTCCAAAAAAGAAGGTTAAGAAATACCTTGTCAAACAGTCAGTGAAACTTCAAAGAATAGTTTAGCTAGGGATAGTACCGAAGAAAGTCCTGCAGCGCAAGTGTTTAGTCTAGATTTGACAGAAACACATCGGCGACGTTCCAGTGGAAAACGCCACGCCCTTGTAACCAGTAGTCCGTATCGGCTGTATTACTACTGCAAGCTGAACTTGTCGCTCGTCGTGCACGGTTCTCAGGGAGCATACATCTAAACTGTGCGGGTTGTGTCAGCTCATTCCCATTCTTTTTAGTACTCGCATCGTGGTAGGGATATGCACTATTCGCTGGATGATGTACAGATGACGGTAAACGATCCACCTGGCATTTTTGTCACGATAGAGGATTTTTTGCCATTATTAGCTTGTCCAGTTCGCCATTAGCTTCCTCCACTGATGCCGCCTATTTTCTTTTACATTAGAGAATGAACCCAAACTGTTCTCTAGAGCACACTACACGACAGATCATTTCACTCGGGCATCCGATTTGATCCCACTTATGAATCTATGCACTCACACTGCTCTAGTTTTTCTCATTGCAACACAAGGGTGGCAGTGAATACAGTCAATACTACATTATGAAGCAACACACCAATCTTTATTAATGTATTCGCAAGCGTTAATTCTATGCATCGGCTTTATATAGTATATATATATATATATATATATATAGATATAATATATATATATATATAGATATATATATATATATATCTATATATATATCTACATATATATATATATACTATATATTATATCTCTATGCAGTTAAAATACTCATCAAAGCAGACATTCCCTGTCAGTTAACTTAGACACATCCAGTGCACGTTCTCATTGTTTTGCTCAGTCGCACTCCCTAAGAAACCTTGTGTCTCCCTGTTTCGTCGTCAAAGGTAGTTGCATAGCACAATAATTGTATAACGTGTATAGTTTTTCACATGTATATATAACTATAACGTGGGAAGGCGGGAACAACGAGCATTACTAAAGTTTCCGCCTAAGGCAATATGGAAATTAATGTCATGACGACAAGATAGCATAGGATTTAGTCTAGGACACATGGAATGTTCGTAAAAACACGCAAACAAGATGCATCATAAAATCGGCAGCTGATAAAACAATTACTAACATAAACTGGGCAGTTTACTTCTGTTGTCTTCTGTCCATTCGGTAGGTCACCATACAAATATTTCGGCTGAAGCAGAGGTACTGGTTTCGGCTTACATGAAACACACTCAGTGACCCATCATAAAATACAATTATGTATATATCCCTGTTTTCTTGTATTTGCGCTATTTAACACAAGCTGTAACTATGATCCGTCGACAGGCACATCAAACAAACCCCAAAGCAAATAATTTGACACTCCACTATTAATAATAACTAATAGTGGTCTATACAGTTTTTTTTTTAAATAAAATAATTGCGAGTTCATATTATGTATCAATAATATTAGTCGTCAGTAACATAACAGTAGGAATATATCCTACGAACGCGTAACTGTTATCAAAATAGCTAAGGGAAGAGAAGCGTTAGCTTGTGTGCTAACGTGTGTATACAGACTTAAACGCATGTACACACTCACTGTATACTACTAGACATTTTCAGCTGGATAACAGGAAAACGATGCGCTTAATATTTTTAGTCCTGCAATTGGCCGCCGAATGGGCGAATGGCTAGGTGGATCGTGCACGTACACCGATCTTGTATGTTCGGTGTGGTTTTATTAAATAGTGGCGCCCTACGACCGGCCATGTGCAGATATTAATGTATTTTGTACAGCTGAGCCTGCTGCGCAGCTTCCGCCAAATCAACATAATTTCATACAATGCAAAGAAAGCGAAAATGATCAATAGTACATGACATAGTTGCATCAACAATACTTGACTGATTTGTCTCCTCCGTGTAGTGAGGTAGGTTACTTGTGTTTAGTATACGCACGATCGACTGCATCGCTAACCCCCGAAGTCGATTGCCAATTTAATCATTACTATCGATACCTGTGACTAGCTAATAAAACAATTCAAAATAAAAATTGAAAAAAACACCAATTATATGAAAGGCGTGCCTTCTTCGACATTTAAATCGAGTTTCGACCAACAGTGTGTTTATAATCGCTGGGGTGTGTCTTGATCAGACAATGTGAGAGAACATAGCATAAAAGCAAGTTTTCTGCTTATAGCCAATCACATATCCCTCTGTCTCCACACACTTCTCTATAGTAGAATTCTATTACCGCCGGTATTCGGAGCTCCACCGACCTGTGTTGACGGAAAACGAATCGTTTGCTCTATCTACGAAGTTCTCTGCCGACTTTCATACGACCTAGGATTTCAGATTTCATACATAGAGCATACAATGTGCAGTAATAGCAATACGAGTCAATTTCATACGTCTTCTTCGTTCCATCTTGAAGACTTCGTTTGTCGTTTTTCCCATACGTCGTCGCATCTCATCACAAACATACGTCAACCTAGGAGCATCTGCCCTGCGGTTTGATCTCAAGAACGTTTCTACTCGGGCATGATAAGGAGCGTGTCGGTCAAGCGAGAGTAGAACTATTAAATATATTCTTAATTATGACTGGCGAAAAGCGAACGAAACAAGCCAAACTTGCCGCCACTACTCATGAGGTTGACAACACTGAACACGTTCATCAGATGACGGAATCGACTGCAAGAGCGGGTTTGTGCGTGGCTGTCAGTAAACTTACTATGTTTCTCCCAAACGTACTGCTCCGCCCTTTACATCACATTGACTTTCACGGTTTAGAAGCATTAAACACCACATACAGTCAGAGCGAAACGATTTAGAAGCATTAAGCTGTTAAGAAAATGCAGCAATGAAGCTTTATGTGTCGCCTAGGGCTGAGCTCGTGCATTTTCGGGACCAAGCACGCTTGCCTCATTAGCTATGGACCTCCCTCATGCGGGTCCGGATATTGCAACCTTAAACAGACGTTCAGGACTCAGATTTGGCGTTCAGATTGATAAACGATACAGTACCAGCACAAACGGGTACACAGTAGCGTATCTTCCTGAAATGTATTATCTCGCCTACTCGCCCGCTCTCATCAGCTGTGAAACCACAGCCTTAGCGCCTTGAGCTAAATTTTGGCAAAGCTCCGGTGAGGTTCGGCATCGATTCAAAGCTAGCAAACCGACCGTACAGCGTCTTGTGCAGACCACAGAAACTGCCACAATGCCACTTATGCCATGACCTTACTTCGTACTCTAACCGAATGTAACCCTTTGCAACAGAGTCCAGAGAAACAAGCTTAACTTTGTTTTACTCCATGAGACCCCTTATTTTTGTTGCTTTTGTTTGCGCCGTCAACCATTCCAACGTATCTCTGCCGCTACTATTAATAGCACTGCAGGTGATTTCAACATGTTTACCTTCAGGGAGAAATTTCATCACTATGCGGCATTGGAATTAGCAATGTAACTGTTACACGCTTGTCATGACATGTAAATACCCACAAGAAACAATCATATATATGATTCATACAGACAATGACATCATTGCCTGTATGGATAGGCGAGCTATCCTAAGGCTGTCAATGTTGTTGTTCTTCACCATTTGTCACGACTCTTCTGCCGTGTCTCATTTGCACCGGCAACTGCTCGAAATTTTTAGTAGACTACGTTAGAAGCACTTTGGTTTATCGATCATAATCGACAGGCTTGTTAGGCCGACGTTGACCGGCGAGAGATGCGTCAGCGGAAGTTCTATGCGGGGAAAGCCGATTTTGCGTACAAACTCCAATTTGCTCTGCGGGAATTCCGACCTGCAAACAGCAAACACGAATGAAAGACACCATCGTCGCGTCAATGATCGGTCTCTTTTGGGTGAAATCAAAAGGAGGATAAGGCCTCCAATACCAGTGAACCATTCACTATATATATATATATATATATATATATATATATATACACTGTACATTTACAGACATATGCATAGTCTTTCCTTTATGTAAATAAAGCGTGTATTCAAATACATAGTGGTATTTTAAAAACAGCCTCAACTCACCTGTGGATAAGTGTCTTGTTAGCGTAAAGACAATTCGCAGCGCGATCGTCCTGAACAGTCACCGTCTGGTACTGTCGAGTCGCCTCCCGTTCAATTTCCTGGTCGAATAGAAAGACATGAACCACAGTAAAGCAGCAACCATTAACTGAACGAATCCGCCAAAGGAACCAGCTCACTATCATCATCATAATGCAGAAAAGGCTCAGCGGGCCGCCAACTTTCCGCTAAGTAGTAGGGACACGTTATTTAGCATATCGTTACATCGTTAGAGGGAAGTTTGAGCTAGAATGCCGTGTCCCTCCATAAGAACTTTCGCAACCACATTTAGCCCATCAGGAAGTCTTGGGTACCTAATGACAGGTCTCACATTTGACAAAAAGAGGCGTGGGTTTTCTGGCTCGAGATTGTTGTGTAAAAAATTTACAAGGATTTGTTTCCTCCTCCGTCCATGAGAGTCGTTACAAGAGATGAAACTTGAGTATATTTTTGACTCTCTACGCATTTCCCAGGGACCGCAGTGATCAGGCGTCGAAGCGGCACCTCCACATATAAGTGTGAAGCGCCAAGGGTTGGCTGTCAAGATGGTGGTCACCATCTTCTCCTCCAGAAGGAAAATTGTAGCAAAGGACACAATGGACGAGGATAGTACAGTGACGAGCGATTGGAGCAGTACTGCACAACGTCTATCAAAGGGTTTCACTGTGCTCATCAATTCTCAAGAGCTCCCATCGTCTCCTAGACGATGATTCCGCTAACACTACAACGAGCGGGAATATATGAATGAAAACACAGCGGTTTTTATCACCGCATGTAGACTCAACTTGAAGACGCATGTTGCTTATTCGCACGGCTCTGCGCAGTGTAATTGAATCTTGAAACACATCGAAAATAGAACATTGAGAGGAAGACGATTCGATTCACATGGGTCGGTGCATAATAAGGCGAATAATAACAGGAGGTATGGTAACACCTAGTTAGGTATTGCTAAAACCTAGTTAGGTTCCCACGTATTGGTACTCCGTCATAAAATAGCCGTTTTTTAACTGCTCATACAAGTGCACAACATACGGTTTCGTCGGAGATAAAGAGGCGTTATCTTACAAATCTGAAATGAGAAGTGCAAAACAATGTAGGTAAACGAAATAAATTGGTAAACTAATGATTTATATATATATATATATATATATATATATATATATGTCGTTACCACATCTACAATATATTGGCTTAACTAGATGATGTCCGCCACACCATTACAATTATATAACCGTTCGAGCACCGCTAAAACCAATTAAACTCTTCAATCCTTACCCGTTTCATAATCTGGGCTTCCTTTGAATTTGACACGCAGATGATTCCAGGACCAGCCATTGATATTACACTCTTCATAGGTTCCTTGCAAGTCACCTAAATTCATCAACCATTCATTTACCCGACTCAGTAATTAAATTCTTACATATTCGCGGCGCGACCGACGATGTCTTCTACAAAGCAATGTCGGTACCATTCCGCTTTAATTCGGTATAAACTGCATTGATATTTCACATCGCATATATTTTTTTTAATATAAATACACAATCGTCTTTATTTAAGGGAGACATAACGCACACTTTTTAACATTCGTATATAGACAACCGGGATTTCTGTATTCAATTATAGGGTACAGGTACATATGATTAACTCACTGCACAAGGCTTGTGAGAAGCGCTGCCCGTCGAGCTTGTCCTCGAGGCAGCCTGTCATTGTGTACATAACTGCTGAAATAGGCTGACATACCTATGAAATTCAACATGCACAATTTCTCGAATCGACCTACTGTAACAATAGTCTAAGTAGGAACGAGTTAATAAAATAGATAGAGTACATAAACACATGAGATCACTTGGCTTGGACGTAATTGGCGTAGCCTTGCAGCCAAAACATGAGACATCACTCTCTCTCTATCTTTCTCCGATCTGGCACTCTATCTCTCTCATATTTTGTGGGGTTTGCAAGCATTTCGATTTTCTGAACGAGGCGCCTATCAGTGGCGCCGTCGTAGCCTGACGGAGAGACAGAAAGATAAACGTTTAAGAATGAAACATTGGACGTTTAAGAATGAAACATCTGAATTATTGTGTCTTGACGATTTAGCAACATTCGCAGGGTGCTGACTAAAACATAATTTAACGGCGACTTACACCGTAATGCCTTTAAAAGACTTTCATAATGTTGGTTCACGGGCGTCATTAAGAGTGCATCTAGGATTCGAGTTGTCTGAGGCGATAGCGACACAGTTTTTGACAAATAAATATATATATATATATATATATATATATATATATATATATATAATTAGTTGCGTATTAGTCAGTGTTAACCAACCTTGACGGGCGTCGTCGGAAACTCTGGAAAGGCGGCTGCCAATGCTCGGGCGCCAGCCTCGTTCGTGCGCGGAGACAGACCGACAAAAAACTCCTCGCCTAGATTTGCACGATGGACACACACATACATTTTGCGGATTAAACATAACGTTATTATGTCACAAATTACCCGCCTGGCACAGCGTTAAATATCAGTTCACGGGTTAGGTGGATTAAGCAAGTCAAACACCATCCGTGTAACTAACGGAGAGTTATATCTTGCAATCCCTACGGCCAGCTAAGCAAAACAATCATCGTATCGACACAATGAACTGGAAAGTAGTAGTAGAAGGGAAGCAAGATGCCCGACCTCTAGAGCTGTGAGGGAAATGCCTTCTCATCTCCCCCCTTCTATTAGGGAGGAGATACACGCGACTCACCGATTTACGCAATAACATTGCTATCGGGAGCACTTTACTTCGACTTTACATGTTTCAATAGCCTGGAATCAATACGGCTGGCTCATGCGGCTCGCAGCCTTTCTCCTCGCCTGTGCTATTTTATATGTTTTTATGTTTTATTTGTATATATTTGTTTTTATTTTATATATAATTAGCTTTTAAAACGAGTGAATGAGCCTCAAACAGTAGATCTCCTTAATGTCACTTGCTCGAAAGAGCCGGGAAATTAGACTTACTAACTAGATCTGGTGGCCTTACAGCAAAAGACATTTATTCTCTCGTCGAAAGTTTTCCAACACGTCTTTAAATAATTTACCTGTAAAAAGGACATCGCCGCCTTCTATTGTTGCGTTACAGTCGGCAATCTCGACGATAGGAATTCCAATTTCACGCTGAATTGTCCTTCGAATTAGTTCCACCTGGAAGCAAACAAATGAACACGAACATGGTAGTTGAGAATTTTCTCGCTATCCCTTTGTCATATATATATATATATATATATATATATATATATATATATATATATATATGTATCGTTTATTAGCCAATATTTGGTTTATGCACACATGTGCTACAGCTCTCCAAAATAACTTTCATCAGCGATATTGCTTTTGTACACTGTTGAATTTGATACAGATCACATGATTTTCCGCATAGGTTCACACTCGGTGATATCTCGTGCCACCCATTACTAAAATTACATTAGAGAAACTAATGGCCTCCTCTGCTTCCGGGTGTCAAGTTTAACGCAACCTAGCACAGCACAACCCACTAGCGGAGAAGTCACGATCTGTGTTGGTTCGACAAAAGCTCAGTGAAAACGTGTCAGAGGGTGTAAGCGCCGGTGCTTCAGTACAAACGAAAGTCACGTGTGAGCGTGAAAGCGCGTGCTGGAACGCAAGCCTACTGGGGTTTGGACACATCGGAGCTCAGGCTATGATGTTCCATATAAGATGCATAGACACGTAGGATCTCATCAACGACGACGACGCCTGCCAACCAAGTAACATAGACGTTTCAAACTTATCGTTGAAAAGATCTACGGACTCGACCCATCGGTCGACAGACAGGCTGCGCTCTATACTGCACATAATACATTTCACGTGGTTACAATACACTGCACATAATGCCCGTTCTGCAAAGACCGCCAAGATCCGCGCAACAATGGTGGCTGTGTAATTTATTTATTTATTTAAAATGCACCCTGTTTGGGTATGTAAATACGAACATTATATATATATATATATATATATATATATATATATATATATATATATATATATATATATATATATAACAAACATGGTAAAATGAATTATGAGCATTCTCGCTGAAGCTGAGAAAGCGACACGGATTCCGTACAATCAGGTAGGTGTAGAGAGGACATGGGCCGCCACAACGACGGCATCTGCAGTCCTCCTTGGGTTCATGAAACCCAGCAGACCGGCATAGTAGATGATAAAATCCGTGAACACTGTAGCGAGTAGTGAGGTGACGACATGGCCGGAGAGAGTCCTCCCAGGCCTGGTTAGTCATAGCTGGCGATAGATAAAACTCTCTGGGAATTAGAGACACTTTTTGAGAATACTCATGCCGAAACGTTTCCAGAGCGACTGTCTGCGGCAAATTAAAGCGGTCTACGAGTTCATCAATAAATGATACTGAACCCGCGAGCATGTACACTAATCTGTTGCGCGAATTTGACGGAAGGCCAAGTACTCGCTTCAAGAAGGCTGACTTCACCCTATCCAACTGCCATAACTGCAAAGTGCTAAGGTGTTTCCATGTCACTTGAATTCCGTAAGCAGCTACGGATGCCACTTTGAGCGTAAATAATGTCATGGCCGTCCGGACAGACAACTGCGTTGGGTTTCTGATACCCGCTGCCGCGATAAGCGCTTTTCTACAACGCTCAGTTACATGCTATGAAAAAGTTGTACCTCGAGACGAGAAAATTACCCCGAGATAGCAAAAGGTCTCTACAAACTGCACTTGCTCACCGTGAAATCGCAGTTTATCTGCGCGGGCTCGTTGCCCGCCACGCCGAAACTTAACAGCCTTGGTTTTTGACACGTTTACTATGAGGCCATTCTGCGAGAAATATTCATCCAGTGTGCAAAGAGCAGCCTGCAGGTCAGTACGGATTCTGTTGAATATTACCAGATCATCTGCGTAGAGAAGGGTCATGACCATTGAGTGCCACTCTTTCATGATGCGTGGCAGATCACTGAGTAACGTTATAAATAGCAATGGGCTGAGATTGTCGCCTTGCGGATACCCAGTCGTCTGATCAAACGTGTTATGCTCGCACACACCATCATCGAGGATAATTTGGTTAGCCCTCAGAAGTGCGCAGAGTAGAGTGAGCATTCGCGGTCCGACTCCGGCCTGTCCCAACTTCTTTAAGACAATGTTACGGGGTGCGATGTCGAAGGCAGATTTTAAATCAATAAAAACCGCAAACAACGGGAGTTTTTTTCCGGTTTAATGAGATTGTGATCTGCTCGAGAAGTACTTGAAAGAAGGCTGAGATAGTGGAACGCCCGGTCCTGAAGCCATGCTGCTCATCTGGAAGGAACCCCAGTGCTGTCAGAAAATCCGTGAGACGTCTTGTCAGTATGCTTGAGAGTAGTTTGTAGACACAACTTCTTTTTGATATCGGCCGCCACGCCTGTGTGGCAACGACAGACACCTCGAAGCGTCGTTATCGCGGCCTTCGATTGTCACTTAGCAAACCATCCCTCCGTTAAATACAAGATTTTTTTATATATCTATATATATATATATATATATATATATAGAGAGAGAGAGAGAGAAAAAATATTGAGAAGCATCTTATAAAATCAGATTACCTAAAATGAAAAAATAAACCCTAGGTGCCCCTGGCGTTCGGACCAAGCAGCTGATCCGCAAAGTTGGGACCTTGTTAAACCTGTCATCCGGTGATAACAGGTCATCGTCCTTTTTTAAACAACGCCTGGATCTTGACATACAACGTGGAAACGCTGCCTCCGTTCGGGGCACACTCCTGAAGTGGTCTCGCCCTGGCCTCATCGAAACGGACACGTGACAGTCACAATGCGCATTGGCTTAGCTAGTTGATGTGTGTAACATATACCTAATGTATTATACGGAAAATAAACTTTTTTCCGAGATAAAATAAGAAATAAGAAATCAGATTAAATTCAATACAAGCATAAAGTTCTTTCACAAACATAACCGCCATAAGAAACCAAATACTATTCAGGTTATTTAGGGACTATTGCAAATAGTTACCGACCTAATAAGTAAAGAAAACAATGCAAAATGCGGGCGCGAGTTTTATTACCTTGAATACTATTTTCAAAACCATGTATGTGCTATATATATATATATATACATACATATCCCCGTGAAAACGAATGAAAACTAGGGATGCCGTAATCCAATTGTTTATTTTAAGCTCCCATAATGTGATACACAGCGGAACATGAGACGAACAAAGCCTTTTCGCCAGCTCACCACAAAACCCAGCCAACGCTCTTGCGTACCCCCTTAACCTCAGAATCTCGGCTCCTCAACACAAAGCAATAACCTCATTCAAGCAGAGCATTCTGCTCGAGGACAACCATAGCAGAGGAGAACTCTGCGCGCATCAGATATTCCCGTGAAAACCACATATATCTGACAATGAGGAGCTTCCCCTCCAAATAACTGTGAAGAATAGTTGTTTCATCAATAGGACCCGGCTGTGGGGGGACGACAGGAAGTATGCGGGCTTTCGCTGGTAATGAAAAAGCATTGGAAGTCGTCGAGCTAGACCGAGCTCTCAGCGTCCTAAAAGCATTGCCGCCTCCTGTATAGAAAAAAAAAAGAAATTTGTTTACAGCACTATGAAACTCGCGCAAAATTAGCGCAGGCAAACAGCAGGCGCAATTCAGCCACGTCCACATGTGCAGACTTCAAAGCATTATTCGCAAACACAATCTCATCTAAGTGCGACCTAAATATGTGCTATAAAAATTAATGTTTTAAATCCATAGCTAATATCTTTGTGTTCAGTAAAGTAATCTCACTATATATATATATATATATATATATATATATATATCGTACTTATGTAGTCTGCGCACAAACACCAAGTCAGTAGGCTAGTGAGCTCTGAGGAATATTATATATATATTGCCAAGTTTGCCTTTCTCGGAGATCTTACACAAATTAACATCAAGACTGGAATGAACTTTTTAAGATAAAAATAACTCCAATTATAACTTACTGCCTTTGGGCCATTGCACCAAACGTAACCTTAGATAGCATGAAAGAAAATAGACAAAATAAAAGCGAATTTTGTGAAGTAAATGCTCGGACTACCGCGTAACGCATCGGCAACCTTGGCGCTGGAACTATGCCAAGAGCGAAGCTTTGTGGAAGATCTTATCCTGGACAAATACGTTTTTAGCGCACTCGTCGTAGAGCAATATCGCGCCTACAGAGAAAAGCGTAATTTGAGCTTTGCCATAGAGAGATTCACCGATGGTCCTGCATTCACGACAGACCGTTGGAAGCAGGGAATGCAAGTGAACAGACGGGTACTCTGCAGACTTACCTGGCATGGCTACCACCAATATATATGCCTAAAAGGGTATTGCTTTGAAATTGAAGACTGCGTAAGTAAATATTGTGGCACATGTAATATTGACCGATACTGCAATGCAAGGAAATAGAAGCTGGTTCGACGCATGCAGCAGTGAAAGACGTTATCAGCCGACATGCATTTTAGGTAATATCTACCAATTTCTGGTGAAATAAACTTGTATATATATGTATATATATATATATATATATATATATAAATTTGCCTTTAACAAACTTGTTCCGGCGCAACTCATGAGTACAGAGCACAACAAAGCTCTACGCTGAAGTGCTGTGGCGTTGTTTAAAGAGATCTATGATGGTCTCCTCACCTGACGGGGCAGACATGGCCAATTCATCTCAAGACGTTGGCGTACGGCAAAAATGAATATTCGGTTCGAAGTCATCACGTACGTCTACTGTGTACCTACGAGTGTATACCAGGCATCGGCATGACTCACCACCTTAGCATTCCACACGCACCTTGCAGCATTAAACAGTGCGTTGTCCGCGTTGATTCCGCGCGAGCCATTCATACACAGGCGACAGCTAAACTAGGAATTATGCGGCATATTAGCGACAGCTAGATTAGGAATGTATTAGAATACCGCTTCGTTCAAATGCTGTATACACTATATACGAAAACAAATATGTGAATGAAATTCTTCTGAAAATTTGCACGTGCTGCTAGGGACATTCCTATTAACCGCCTGCTTCTACGCTGCTCCAATTCCAGGCCTGTTCGAGACCAACTCGCTCAATAATGCCTCACAATCAGCACTCCATATTATTTAAATTCGGACATCTGATAGAACATGCCAATATGCTCCGCCAAGCACTCTTGCACTTAGCGGCTGGTATGAGCCGATGCGTCGCCATGCTAAAGCACGTATTCAAATCTGTTTAATTAACTCAAATTTAAGATAATACACAGTTTATGCATAAGGTTGTCCTCGTAATGCCTCTTCAAGCTTCCGACGAAAGATGTAGTGCAACGAGTATTCTACTTCTGTACTGCGCATTCCTATTACTTCATGCTACTTGGCACACTTCTGTAGGCAGAAGGGACAGGTGCACAACTCGTACTCCTCATAAAAGACGGCGTTTTAACATACGAGATAGTGATGACCATGCACTCCTGCACCTGGTGTATGCGTGGCGACTATCACATGCAGGAACGGACCACAGAGAAAGAGACATGCAGGAACGTACTAAAGAAAGACATGATCCGTCCGTACCTTTTCGTTTGTGTGCGCTGTGAACCTTGTGCCCGTGTAATGAACCCGACGAACCGGATACGGAAAGAGTTAACAAACTCCAACGGTTAGTCGCAGCAATGTCTCTAGAGGCAATTGACCTCTATGCCTGAATTTAATGGCTTTGGTCTTTCTAATGTTTATCAGTTCCTCAAGTCCCTTCAAAAACAACATAAAAGTAATGCGCTTGTGCGATTGCATCACAGATTCCACAACCTCTCCCGCTGACTCCTGTGGAAGAGCCTGTTCTTCCACAAATTCCGCAATTCAGTTTTAGGAAGGCTTCAGCCACGTCGTTCAATCCGTTGCATAACCAACTTGCAGGAAATTGCTTTTTCAATGTGCACTCTAACGCCACTCCCCGACAGAGATTTAGATCTCGTTTGTCATCACCATGCCTACCCTTGAATCGGAGAGAAAATCTTGCTACATGCCAGACTTTAGGCATTTACCCCCTCTTCACAAATGCATTAACGAAATTACGAACAGTGTCCGCCAAGAGAGGTGGTGACTGGGTTCAGTGCTCATAGAAGACCTAATCAGGCCAATCGTTCGCAGTGACGCACCATGTTTAGAGCTTGAAGCGCGCATTGAAGTTTGCGTTTGCTAATTTTGGCGCAAAACTCTCTTTCTTTCTGTCCCAAGTAAGTAACTACTTTTATGGTCTGAGTAATAGTTAGTTTCTGATTGGTTAGTAGCGGCGGTGGCTTAGGCGGCTAACGCACCGTACAAAACGGGGCATTGCCATGCCAACCATAATTGACAGACAATCGCAAGTTCAACCTCCGGTCTTGCTGGTATATTTGTTGGACGTGGTTGTCATTGCCCTGCTGCTACATCCCTCTGAGGGAGAAAAACTATATGAATCCAATAATGAGAACGCGATGACGATAGATGCATTTAGACGCAACTTAGCCCATTACGAGCGTCAGAGCATTATATGAAGTATCATTGAAACTAAATCGCATTCTCATCGAAATGATGTTTCGATTTTGAAAGCCGCACTAGCAAAAAATATTTTCAAAATAAGCATAAACATGCGGAAAAAATGATTCTTCTCTAAATG
>QVRM01006558.1:0-12500 GCA_003439945.1 Dermanyssus gallinae | reverse complement strand
ATAAAAAAAAGAAAAAGAAACCAGAGCGACTGCACAAGACCGCGTATTGTTATAGTGAAAGCCAAGGCCCTCACTTTTATTTAGTTGGAGGCGTACTTGGGTTGCAGTGGGGTTTTTGGCAGCAACAGACCGTAGTCTGATGATTAGTCATCTGCTTGGGACCCAGCAGTCCGCCTGTGAACAGCTCAGCATATGAGAGCTTGTCTCAATTCGGTTTACGAAACGAAATCGCCAGGCGTGCCTGCTGACCGGAATCTTGTCTTTGTTTTGCCACCACAGGCGACAACCTTGTGATTAACAGTTATTCTAGAGTCAACTACAAATTCTTCCACGAGTTCTATTAGGGGCAAAAAAAAAGTCTTTTCGGTTTTGACGCTATAAAGAAAACACATATATAGGAGACACGGGAGGTCTTATTTATTGATTTATATATTCTCCGCCGGAAGATACAACCTCTGCCCAACGATTTACAAGGTTTTCGATTCCTTTTCTGTAAAAGTAAAAAATTTTGCATCGATCTGAATAGGTGGTAATCAGATGGTGCTAAGTCGGGGGAATACGGTGGATGCTCCAAAAGTTCCAATTTTAGCTAGGAAATTTTCGAAAGGGTCTGCCTACTCACGTGGGGCCTTGCGTTGTCTTGGTGGAGCAGGACACCCTTCCTTGAAATTAGTGCAGGGTACGACTGCTTTAATTTTTCGTGAACCTTTTCGAGTTGTTGACAGTACACGGTCGTATACGTCTGGTTACGCGGTAAAAGTTCATAGTGCATTATTCCGCCCACATTCCACCAAATACACAATAAAACCTTGTTTGCGTGTATGTCCTTTTTGGGCTGGGTGACGGTGCCAGGTTCACTTGACCAGAACCTTTTCCTGACAGGAGAGTCGTAGAAGACCCATTTTTCATCGCAGGTCACAAAACGATCGAAGAAAGGCAAATTTTGATGCCTGCTGAGCAAAGAAGTGCAGACGCGCTTCATCTTGTTGAAGTCGCTGAGCTCCTGAGGTACCCATTTGCACAGCCTGGAAGTTATTCCGAGGCGTTTTAAAACTGTGCTAACAGCTTGTTGGGTAGTATGAAGCTCCTCCGCAAGTTCCACAGAAGTTATAGTGGGATTTTCCTGGATTTGCATTCGAAAAACCTCCTCACTGACAACACTTGGCCTTCCTGATCTAGGCTTATCTTCGAGGTTAAAATTTCCCTTTCAGAACTTCTCAAACCACTGTTGGCACATTATGTCTGTACAACAGGCATCTCCTAATGATTTTAACAACTTTTTGTGAGCCTGCGTTGCAATCAGTCCATTTTTAAACTCATGGAGTAGAATCGCCCGAATTTGGAATTTTTCTACCTCTATTTTGCAGCATTTTTACGAACAAACGGCTAAACAGATTTCAAAATGGTTGAGACCAGCAGATTCCCCGCTCTTTTTCACATGAAAGCAACAAAGAGTGAGCCAATGGTCTATGCCTAGGCGCCGGGGCGGGCGCTGTGAAAGCCGCGCAAGCGCCAATCCGAAAAGACTTTTTAGTAGACCCTATAGATGGTAAGCGTCCATATTTATATCCATATTTCGTGAGAAGATCCAAATTAATTGTTTTGCGTCGCTAGCTTTGAAAACGCATTTGCAAGGCTGCGGCTGCTTGACACCCGAAGAGACAGCAATACCGAACGTTTACCATCAATAACGGCCCTCTGATAGAACGACAAGACCCTGGGCGCCTAACCTCCGACCACTGTCTAAGCCCGATCTTCTAGTAAACAACCACTTCCAATTCGTCAGTGCGGACGTCTCTCAAGAGCGCAAAGAGAAAATAAAGATTGATAAATAGAAAGTTTTCCGGCTTGCCTAGCAAGGCTTAACTTAACGAATACAGACAAATCAATCGAATCGAATTTATTTTACATAAATAAAAAAACTAGAAACAATTATTACATATTTTTTATTTCGCACTTATTAACAATTAGCACAGCAATGAAGGGCTAAAAAAACCTCTCCACTTGTTGACTAGGTACTAATAACACCGTAACAGTATAATGACAAATGACGCCGTAATAAATCTTGTTTCGCACTGCTACCGACAAAGCACCTTCGTTCTGTTCAACGGGTAAAAAATTCTACAAAAGCTTAAATACTAGTAAAAAGAGGAAAATATCCTCAATCAAGTCACTTTAAAGAATTATGATTATATATCAACATTTCGAATAAAAAGGGTGCACGCAAAAGCCTATGACTGAAAATAGAGCAGCTCTAGAGAACAGAAGAAAACGACCCCGTTAGTGAAGGAAACCGCAAGCCGTGCATATCTGCCAACCAGTACACGATCTCTCAAGGTCGTCACGCGACGTCACAGTTGGAGCGCTTCCTTAAACAGCTTATTTAGGTTATTATTAACTTCCTTGATCGGTTTTTGGCGCAAATCCACTCAGCCACGGCTCCCCCGTTCCCAACTGTTGCAACTGCATCTCAGACTCACTCCGCCATGAAGCCCATTCAGAGCACGACCGACATCAGAACGTCGCCTGTTTTGGCCGTTCCTCAAAATGCAGTCGACGAACTCCAAGCGAGCAAGGATGCAAACCTTTGCAACTCATTTAAGGGCTGCACGACGACCCCACAGCGCCACCTTGTGATCGCTTTCGGCCGTCACTGCGTGGATGTCTTAGCCTGAGCCACAGGTGCAGAAGTCTCTTTGTATTATTATTATTATGACTGTTCGCCGCTGTTCGTCTTAGGCACTGTAGCTATAAAAACGCCCATAAAAAACAGTGGCGAAACCCAATCAGCCCAAATGATCTACGCGACGTCCTGTCATTATAATTATCATCTCATTGTCTAGCCTGGCTCTATTCACGCGTCTCTATCGGCCTCGCTATGTGCGTGCCGCGGGTTCATGATCGTGTTCTTTCTAGCTCGCGTACTGCGTGCGTCTTCTACCTGATACCCCACCAGCCCTTCCCTACCTCTTTGAGTCTCTGCGGCGAGGCCGGCTTACAGATGAGCGCGGTGGCATTCGCGACAACGGCAAGATCGTTGACGAACGGACATTCCGGAGACAACTCGTCCGAGGGCAATTCGATGACATCGATATGCAGCTGGCGCAAAACCGCACAGTAGGCGGCATGTTCGCGTTTCGCCTGCAACAAACAAACAAACAAGACAACAAACGGTGAGAATAGTTTCGGGGCAAAAACACTCGTAAAATGATGGTATCGTATAGGTGCACCCGCGAACCTTTTCGACCCTTTTCACTGACGACGACGACGACGGCATCCGACACGTATAGAGGCTAGTATCTGCACTAATTCTGCAGTGGATGTTTCAGGCTATCACGCAGGCCCACAGGCTATCAGCACTTTTTTCGTATTGTTCCGAACATCAAGAAAGTCTTCCATCTCCCACAAGTGAGCTGGCCCGCCTTGCACAACAACATGTTCTATCGTTGTATATATACATGGCAGTTAGTATACGTGGGTGTCAGTATCTCTTCTCCAATAACTCATCAGACCACATACCGCACAATTCGTGCGAATTCTGACGTGGTGAGGCTTTTCGCCGCCACACCAAATATAACAACTCCAATTCCATCTAAAAATGTTCGTCACTGCCCTACTGCCTGTCCAACCACGTATTGCAATGCCCTTCGAGTAGATTTAGACTGTCTTTCTCTAGAAATCCCAATCCCTTTAAGAACCACAAACTCTGCATGTAGGTGCCGTGCAAAACCTTCTCTCGCCTTCTCCTCCGACGGCCTCTTTTGCTCCGTTGAGTTTTTCTCATCATCGCTCAAAACAAACCCACAATGCTTGTACGACTGTTCTCCTGTACGTTGTGTTATATATATATATATATATATATATATATATATATATATAATGTGTCCGAGCGACATTTAGGATTTTGTGAGTCAACGAACACTGCTATATATATGTATACATACAACAATGTACATATCATACCACACTAACTTGAAAAAGACAAAAAAAAGTAACAAAGCCGTCATATTTTGTAAACAGTTCAACTCGCGCCGTTCGCAAAATCGTTCAACATATTTCGATTTGGCGTTCGACTGTTGATTGCCTCGAAGGCGACGCAAATTTGATCAGACGCGTTGGATCGAAAACTCAGAAGCAAACAAAAAGCAAACTCAACCGCTTATCGATTTGACCAAACTAATCCAATGACACGTTTTCTTTGTAGACGCTTGAGTATTGTCGCAACGTAAAACGACGTCGACCACCCTGACACTGATGACACACCAGTGACAAATGAAGTCTAGAATTATGAACACGTGTGTACGCTCGCGATGAATCAACAGAAAATCTAGCAAACCAAACGAAAATAGGCAAGAAGAATCCTTTCGAGGCTGACTCTCAGCCAAGATTTAACGTCCATGGGACTGCTTTTCGTTGCATTGCTTCATAGACGGACCCCCATAAATACAAATGTGCAACGGTGGGGCTCGAACCCGCGCTGCACCTATGTGTTTTCTCCGGTCGCGAGGCGCAGACGCATGCACCCACCACGCCACCGGGCTCGACAGGCAAGAAGAATCCAGCCGGCATCCAACGAGCGCAAACACGTGGCCGATTCGAGACAACAGAAAAGCAACGGCTGGCAACGTTGTGGTCTGCAGGTCTGTCCTGCTGGCGAGGTCGGTCTGGTGGCCAGTGTGATGTCGCAGAGAGCCAGAGAGACTATCCCTAGATGTTCGCGTAGATCGCACAGGATAGCACTGCAGACTCCTATGACGACTGTGACAGCGGTAACACCCACAAGAGCCTATGAACGCAGCTGCAGTGGCAGCAAACTCCCTGCAAACGGCGGCCAGGGGCAATACGACAATACGCCGTATTGTCGTATTGTCGGAGCGGCCGCGGCTTGCCTATCCGTCCAGATTGCGGTCGTCGGAAGCAGCTGAGATGTGACTGAATGCCTAAACGACGCGCGCGAGGCAAGAACACGTCGCCGACACATATAGAGGCAGATGCTGAACGGGTCGACGGTTACGATTGGTACAGCTCTACAACTCTAATTATGTCTATGACTATCACACATACTAACTATTAGCACATACGTGGGCAGCTACGGACAGCTCCATGCTACTAACAGCTCTGCTAACAACACCGCCGCCCGACCTGGCACTGTTTCAGCCTCTCCGACCTACTATTGCTTCTTCTTGCTCTGGTGGGCCGCATTCCGGATGATTTCGGACTCATTCGGACTCATTGGCAAGCATGCCTTGCATCGCCATGATCCGCTCTCAAATCTATCCGCAGCGCAACTGCATATACAACCGAAACAATAACTACACATGTTTTATTATTAAATATGTTAAGTTTGACAATAACTGAACGCACCAACACATGGCAAGCTGAAACAGTAACGGGACGAAACTCATCAAACCAAATCATAGACAGGAAGTTTGATTTGGCTCTACTGGAAAAAGAGCGAACAATGGAGCGGATAGAACACTGAATACGAGTGATACATTTAGTAGATACTAGTAATAATGTTAGAATCATTCTGGAAGAGTATCCTGTCAAGTACAATTACAGTATAATGTAATAGACACACGACGTATAGAGTTTGTGTCTGTGCCTTGTATAGAGTTGCTTTTGTTATTACTTTCAGCTGTGGTCTTCCGGACTCAAATTTGCCGCTTGTGGGGTGGCGATTACCTCGGTAGTACAGTACTACATTCACAGACCTCCTCTAAATATTCACTTGAGCTAGCCAGGCCCACCGACGAGTCTGTTGGCCTTTAGTATCGACTCTGACACGTTGGCAGCAGTTGGGCTGAGGCGTCACAGAGACTTTTCGTTAAAGACCTTTATCGCTTCGTCTGTCGTATGTAAATGGCGCTAACGAGAGTTCCTCTATCTGCGACAAGGACGATCGGTCACACCACTGACCAAGACGAGCATGCACGCAAAGTGCAAAGCATAGGTACAATTATAGCGACGACCTTGGCTATGTATATATATATAAATGTACATATTATATGTACTTTGCGTGCCTTCTCGTCTTTGTAGTGGTGTGACTGACGTACATGTATATATATATATATATATATATATATCTAAATATATATATATATATATATATATATATATATATAAATATATATATATATATATATATATATATATATATATATACATTTGTTTAAGACTTTCCGTAAGGCTATTGCCCGTGTGCGGTTGTTTAATGTCATGGCTAATTTGAATCCACTCCGGCATTTACCTTGTCTAAATTGGAAACCACGCAAACCAATTTAAGAATGGCCGGTCTGGGTCTTGAACCCAGTCCTCCCGAATGCAAGGCAAAGGCTTTGCCACTAAGCCATCTGGGTGTTAATAAACCATACTATATATATATATATATACAGGTAGTTCAACAAGTTCTTAAAATGAGCTTTTCAGAATTCGAATTTTGGCGCGCTTTCACCGCTATTGGAAACGGCAACTTTTCAAATGCTAGCAGTCAAAATATTATGGTGATTGGCCGTTGCGATTTCGTTTGATCGCTTTTCCCGTGCAACGTATCGGCGTGATTTTGAAAAATGGAGAAAAAAAGTTTCGAGTGGTTATCAAGCATTTTTATTTCAAAGGTTGGAATGCGACCCAAGTGAAAACTGAGTCAGACGAGGTGTACGGTGACTCTGCGCCATGTTTTGCCACTGTTTCCAACTGGATTAATGAGTTAAAAAGAAGTCGCAGGAGCACCGAGGATGAACTACGTTCAGGACGCCCAAAAACGGCAACTGATGAGGAAAACGTGGAAAAAGTGCGGAAAATCGTTGCCGCGGATAAGCGAGTGAACATTAGGGAGATAGCGGAGGCCTTGGGGGTCAATTTGGGTAGAGTGCATTTCATCCTGCACGAAACTTGAAGATGAAAAAGCTCAGAGCAAAATGGGTGCCGCATTTGCTCAACCAAGGCCAAAAAGACGCGCGTGTTTCCGCTTCACAGCGAAATTTGGCCAAGATGTCGAAAAATCCGTCGGATTTTTGGCGCAGATTCGTGACCGTCGATGAAAGCTGGGTCCATCACTACACTCCCGAGACCCAAGAAGCATCTCGTCAATGGTGTGCACCTGGTGAAGGACCTCCGAAGAGGGTGCGGACAACGGCATCGGCCGGAAAGATGATGGCTACGGTTTTTTGGGACCAACGTGGAATAATTCTGGTCGACTACCTTGAGAGCGGTAAAACGATCACGGAAGAATATTATGCAAGACTGTTGGACTGCCTGAAGCAAGAACTCATCGTGAAACGCCCCGCTTTGCAGAAGAAGGTTGTCCTGTTTCACCAGGACAATGCTCCCGCACACAAGTCGCGGCAAGCAACGGCAAAACTGGCCCAACTGAGGTTCGAACTTATTGAACAACCTTCCTATTCTCCAGACCTGGCCCCCTCTGATTATTTCCTCTTCGGACATTTGAAGAATAGTCTCGGTGGAAAGCGTTTTTTCCAGCAATGAAGAGGTTAAGGCTGCTGTCAATGCCTATTTTCAGTCTAAAGACGCGGAATTCTACTCAAGAGGTATAAATGCTCTGAAATCTCGGTGGGAAAAGTGTATTGAGCTTCTCGGGGAGTATATCGAATAAGAAAAAATTAAAAACAAGATTTGGAAAATTCTTGGTTTTCATTCTAAGAACTTGTTGAACTACCTGTATATATATATATATACCTGGGTGTTAATAAACCATAATATATTTATATATATATATATATATATACGGACCCTTTTAAATAACTAAAATTAAATCATTAAACAACGGGACACAAAATAAATGACTCAACACACGTCGCAAGAATGGCACTCCAAGTATACATAGTGTATATATATACAACCAATCGTTAACAAGTTATTGTCTTTATCGTTAACAACTATTTTGACCGAATTCTAACTTTAGTTAATTCTCTCTCTCACTCTCTCTCTCTCTCTCTATATATATATATATATATATATATATATATACATAGTGTGTCTCTGTACGTGCGTGTGTTTGCTCTACGATTATTAAGCCGCCGTCGTCGTCGAATGAGTGCATGAAAACAGGGCCAGCTAACCAGCCAAACAGCAACACATTCGTTTTGGTAAGACAAACATGGCGAGTTGACGGTGGCCGCGGTGGTGACGGTTGTGGCGGCAGCAGCAGCGGCGGCGGCTTAACGTGCCGGTCACGCTCACACACACGCAGGCACGCCCGCATAGCACCGTCGTCGTTTTGGCGGTCACGGCCGTCACGTTAAAGGCGGCGCGCCCGCCTGTCACTGATCTACTAGCAGGGACGGGGAAGGGCGGGATGAGGGACCGGCACGTCATGCATGGAGGGCCGAGCACGCTACCGTTGTTGTCGGACGTTATGTTATGGACGCCTATCGTCTATCGAAGCGGCTGCGGTGACGTCAGTGCGTCAGCGTGTATCGAAGCCTTCGGCAAACAGAGGTGCTGTCCTACTCATCTCAACAACAATAACAGCGACAGCGACAACATCAACAGCGACAACAACAACAACAACATCAACAGCGACAACAACAGCGTCAGCAACAGCAACGGAGGCCACTGTAGTTAGTGCCACAGAAGCTGCCTGTTAACAAGCGGATCGGCGAGCGGCGACGGGTGCGTGGGTGGCTGGGTCGGAGGCAGGGAGGGAGGGGAACACAGATAGATAGATGACAGTGCCCTCCGTCATAGTTCACAACAGCAGACAACCAAACAATTAGCCAGCCATACCGACAGCAACAGTATGCGAGATGCATATATATATATATATATATAGAAAAAGAGAGAGGGAGAGAGAGCGTGACAAAAACGTTGCATTGTAAAGTTAAAAAAAGTAAACGCTGTAAATATATATATATATATATATATATATATATATATATATATATATATATTTGTTGTCTTTTTAAGATTTTTCCGTAAGGCTAAGGCCGTGTACGGTTTTTTCAACATATCATGGCTAATTTTTAATCCATTCCGACATTTACCTTGTCCGAATTGGAAACCATGCAAACCAATTTAAAGAGTGGCCGGTCTGGGTCTCGAATCCAGTCCTCCCGAATGCGAGGCAAAGCCACTTTGCCACTAAGAGCCATCTTGCTCGGTATCTAGGTAAACATTGCATGTTGGTCTGTAAAGGTTTCGATGATTTCGAGCAAGGATGACGAGCGTTAGATCGCGAGGCGATTGACATCCGCCGACAAGAATAACAACGACAATCGTGACAAAGCTACTGCTGCTGCTACCAGCTACCAGACAACACGGAGGGAGGTCCTTGGAAGAGGTCGTAGTAGTAATAGTAGTATTAGAAGTCGTCGTACTGAAAGGAAAGGGAGAAGAACTAGGAGGAGAAGCGCTTACGTGACGAAACTCGTCCGACCTGATCCGAGCGAAGTGACTGCCCATCAATGCCAGACGCTGATCCATTGTCGTAGAGCAATCCGGCCTCTCGCTATTTCATGCATAGATGCACATGTGTACACATGCATTCATGCATACGTACAGTCGTAAACGCACACCCGCCCACGCTATCCTCAGCGATGACTACACGTCTCCTTTTCTGATACAAGGAACGATTATTTCTTTCTACTAACTATCCCGGCCTTGAGCTAAATCTCCATATTATTATTATTATCATTATTTATTTAATACGTCTTAGAGCAATACAGTTTGTGAGGTGTGAATGTGTATCCTCATTATTTATTTTTATTATTATTATTATTATATTATTATAATCTTAGTAATCTCTTAATAGCAGATTCAGCAGTAGTGAAAATGCAAACCAGCGGAACCGACTAGATTGCGGCGTGCAATTGAAAGTTGCGGACACTTGGAATGCCTTTGCTGGGACAAGCAAGCCTCCATTAAAAGCAGGAGGATCAGACGGAGCACAGAGACACACACATATATATATATATATATATATAGGGCACGACTAAGAGGAGAAGTTACCGGCAGTTTTTACATCCGTGGCGTAGGTTCTGCTGTTTAGATGTGCTTAGTATGCTAAACACATACACCAAATCAAGTCATCCGTCCTTCAAACGTTTTACGGGGGGTCTGAGCGAAGATCCGAAATACAACAAAAACAGATTATTAATCAAACACTCATGACTGACAAAGGTCTCTAAGCCAAAGATTGCGGCGGCGTTGTGATTTACAGTGATCCGGTTCGAAGCCAGCAAAACACAGCAAGGCATATATGCCGCCTGCAGTCACGTAGCAGTGTTTGCGTATTCGACCGTAGCAGCGTGCCAATCAGGGCGGCGCCGTCTTTCTCCCAAAGCAATTAGCTATGTGCGCATGCACGCTATATATTCCCCCTTCTCTCTCTTCTTATATATATATATATATATATATATATATATATATATATATATATATATATATATGTTCCACACAAATAGACACAAAACACGCAGTTGTTTTCGGCAATTCGGCAAAAACCTGTTCACATCGCCGATGTCACTTATTCGCAAAGCACGTATATCATTGTGGGACAACGCAACAGCGGGTTGACGACTGGATCTCTTCGAAATCTGCATTACTACAGACCTTCCGTTAAACCGCAGGCCAGAATGTATTCAGGAGGTCATGATGAAACGACATGAATTCGAAGTTCAAGACGGCACGACCGAAAGAAAACGACGTCGACAACAACAACTATAAAAATTATCTCCGCCAATGCTATATACATAAAAGCGGCAGTAGCTCGAGCTCTGCAGATCTTTCTGGCTCGTTTTAAACAGGAGCAGCTGCAGTAATAAACTGTGTTCGAATCAATCAGAGGCATCTGTGGAAAATTAAATATCTCGGAAAGAAGCAATAAAATTTACAACAAGTGACCCCGAATTGGCAACCACTGTTGCCCTGAAGAACGCATATATGTGTAAAAGCTGGTTGTAGACGGCAAAGTTTAGTGGATTCTGTCACACGTGGTCGATGACAGCCGGTCTCTTTAAAATAACAAGACCTCAAAACTGCAAATAATAATATAATAAATAGTGAAGGTTCATAGTTAGTGTATGCACCAAAAATGCAGTGTGACGATTTGCTCATCGAATCTAATAGAACATCCACTGGTAAACTGCTCAAATTGATCAAAGTGTAACGTTATATCTGTCAAACTCGAAACATATACCATAACAGTGCACGCGCATGAGAACTTTTTAAACAAGACCGCTATTAATTGTATACACATTTACAAGCTTGCAAATTGCAAATATGTTATTTCACATTTTACAATATTGACATGAGCCGGTAGTAATTAAGTCATACTACCGGCTCACATATAGTTACCATTGTGTTGGCCCAAAATGCAGCCAGAAAGAAATTGCTTTTGTTTTTTCTCAAAGTGGAAAAAACATCGAAACGAGAAGCTACCACGACGAGGTTACCATAGCGCACAGGTGGTCGATCGTATGTGCGTCGAAACACACCGTATAGCTAATCCTAAGCGAATAAGTTAACCCAAAACGTGAGTCTAGAGTGCGCAGCAATGTTAACACGCGTAAATGGTATTGTGCTTTCGGGCTAGTACGCCATTGAGGTGATGCGCGAAAATATAAATCGTGCCATTAAAGCATAAAATACACGAGAGACCTAGGGAAGCGATCAATGTTAGATGCGAGGGTCGAATCCCATCGACATCTTTAAGGGTATATAAACTTTCCCGGCAATTAATGATACAGCTAAAATAATAGTGCGCAATGGCACAGTCATAAACCTTGATGATATATATATATATATATATATATATATATATATATCGTTAGGTATTTAAAAAGGATAGCCGTCTATTGTCATTAGCATCTTTTTCTGTTTGTTAGCTGTGTTGGTACTAACATGTTCAGTGTGTTGCGTGCCCGTCACGATACTGGTCAGCTTGCAGTAGCTTCCGGCACGCGGCAAACAATAGCGTGTGTCGTCTTGCCAAGCGCCATAATAAAAAAATAATATCGACAAACAGCGTCTTCTTCAGCGGTTTGCTTCTTCTGTATCTGTTGTCCTGAACTATCTTATCCTCCACCACCACCACCACCACCAGCAGCACCACTTCTCGACGTCGTAGACACGTCGTCGCGCCGTCGTAGTGTCGTATTCCTGCAGCGTCCGACGTGCCGAAGTAAAACCGGCCCAGTTCCGTTCCGTCGGGGTGGGAGGGGGGGAGGAAGGAAGGCTGTCTTACTTTGTCACGAAACCAAACATCAACACAGGACACACAGGTCAAGACTCACCAGAAAACTTGAAGGCACCCTCACGTTCAATTGCACAGGAGCTGAAGCGCGATGGCCACAACAACAACTATAAACACAACAACAAGAGCAACAATCAAGTAAACATTGTCAATAGAAAACAACAACAATATCTGCTGAAAACAACAACAACAACAGCAAATGACAGCAACAACCTGTACAACAATAATAGCAAGCCTACCAGCAATCTTTGATCAAACAGGTGTGACGGCCCTTGTTTCTGCTGTT
>QVRM01006557.1:10000-59260 GCA_003439945.1 Dermanyssus gallinae | reverse complement strand
TGAAGTTGCTGATACTTCAGCGCCATCAGCGTCATGATGCATCGACAGCAAATACAATCGCGCACGATGAAAGAAAGCCTCCTTCGAGTTCCTTCTTTGCTACGGACGCTTGACCAGCGTCTGGTGTCTCGGTCGGCCGATTCGCCGGCGCAAGCGAACGCACGGACCGACAAGCGTACACATGTGAATCGAATGCGGACGACGAACAGACAATCAAGAAGAACATGAGGCACGACGTTTTGTCGTCGTTGTCGACGGTTCATGCAGGGCCGGACTTCACCGAACCGTAAACAATGCGGCGGCGGCGTCGTAGAGAAGACCTAGCGAGAACGAAAGAAACATGGAAGGAAGGAGGGCGGGAAAGCACGAGGGAAAGCAAAGGTGGGCCACCACCACAACAACAACTCCCGTGTCGTCCACGGCGGTCTGCGCCATCATGTGTAGAACAAGTGTAGACATTATATATATATATATATATATATATATATATATATATATATATATATATAATATAAATATATAGTGTAGACAGGAATAAAGCGACCGGTCGTTGGCGACAGCAAACCGTCGACGAGGTAATTCGACGAGCTGCCGCTAATCCGCTTAAATCCACTCTTCGTTTGATGTCGGTCGTGTCGGCGCACTCGTGTTAACGAGATCGGAGGTTGTCGCCGCCGACGTTTCCATCATTGTTATTGTCATTGTGGTCGTCATCATCATCATCGCCGTCGTTGTTGTTGTTGTCGTCGTCGTCGTCAACAACAGCAACAACAATGACAACATTGGCGGTCGTGTCCTGGTCGAGTTCTTCTGCTAGTTCCTCCGCTTCGCTCAACTTATTTAGCTCGAGGTAAGTGAGGTTCTTCCTGGTCTGGTCAATTTAGCCCTTCTATTTTCGGCCGGCCGGCCGACCTCCGAACTATATGGAGTCTGCCCTTTCGACTACTTGTCCTGTTAAGCTGCTTGACCACTCGGGCGTTGGTGTTGTTGACGTTATTGTTGTTGTTGACGTTATTGTTGTTGTTGACGTTATTGTTGTTGTTGACGTTATTATTGTTGTTGACGTTGTTGTTGTTAATGCCGTTGTTGCTAGTGTTAGTGCTGTCGCTGTTGTTGCTACCGTTGTTGCTGTCCACATGGTAATTGTGCTCAACAACATTAACAACAACATGCTGGACAGTGGGCCGATGCATGAGAGAAAACCGATGTGTCTTAGCATGTGCATTAGTGTACGCCATCTATAGATGTAGCTGTAGATGTAGATCAGAGTCGTCGACGGGAAGAACTAGTAGTCTTTAGGCAGCGTGCTGGTTAGTTGCATGCTGTTGTTGTTGTCATGACTGTCACCTTTATCATCATCAGCAGCACCACCCGAATCACCATCCATCGCCAGAATCATCGTCAGAATCAATACCGTCTTCTTCCTCTTCTTGTCCTTCTTCGCGATCATCATTTGCATTGTCGTCGTGGTCGTTATTGTGAAGTAGCTGGTGAGGTCGCTGGTCGCACCACCACCAGTAGTACCACAAGTGCTCGGCGAGCCAAAGGTTTCGGCGTCACTGCACATGTCGCCAGCTCTTCCTTAAAGCGAGTCTGCAAGCGCGTACAACAAACCTACTTCGTTCCGCTACCCCTCCTGCCTGCGTGTTGTGTATGTCTGTTCCTGTAGCTTAGGCCGAACAAAGTCTTTCTTCACTGCACTGACCGCCGCTAAACTTCAGTTCCCTTCGGCCCGTTCCCCTCTACTCTCGGTTGTGTCTCGCTCTACGGGCGTCCTCGATATGTCGTCTCTCGGTCTTTCTCATTTACCCATCATCCCGTCCTGTTATCTGATTTTGTGGCGTACATGTTTGACCGTATTGCTGTTGTTATTGTTGTTGTCGTCGTCGTCGTCGCTGTTGTTGTTGTTGTCGCTGTTGTTGTTGTTGTTGTTGTCGTCTTCATCGTCGTCGTGGTCGTTAAAGCTGATGATGCTGATACGGCTGATGCCATTGCGATATATCGTTGTGCATCGAGTGTGACTGTTTTCTTCCGTTCTTCGTGCGTTTCCTCGCGCTGCATGAGTTCGCCCGCTTGCTCGCTGTTCTTTCTCCTCTTCTTCCACTGCTCAGGCATTCGATTGATCTCTGCCCTTCTTTCTTTTTCGGCCAGCCAGTTCGATTCATTTCTTGCGTCCTCCCAACTACTACCGCGTTCCGCTGTCCGCTTGTGCATTCTTGAGGGCTGAAGATTCTGGCGCGCCGAACTACAAGAACCTACTTCACGACAGACAGAGAGAGAGAGAGAGATAGAATGAGAACAAAAAAAAGGAAGATAGAGCATGTGTGTTGTCCTATGTTGGTTGGTATGCTCAGCCTCGTCATTCTAGCTCGATTTCGCTCTAACTCTCGTGTCTGGCCAGATCTATCCGTATTGTTATTATTGGATTGCTGCTGCTGCTACCGCTGTTTCTGCCGGACAGCTCCGGCGTCTGCGCAAGAAGTGTTTGTGTGAGTTTGTTGCATTTTGATGCGATTTGGCGAATCTACGCTCGCTGTGGCCCTAGATTACTGTCTGAACACTTTTCGGGTCTGATTCGAATGACGAACAAGCTCTCCCCACACGACAATGCCAGTAATGTCGACGGCCGCCACAACAACAACTACAACACCACCAGCAGAAGCAGCAGCACCGGCAGCAACAACAACACAACAAACCCGTTTAAGCCAAAGTGCGAATTTAATCGAAACCCCTCAAGGTGCGCCATGTTCTCCAGCAAAAAGCTAACCCGCCGCGACCAAGCCCCAGGCAATAATAAACATAATAATTTTTATTATTAACGGAAGAAGAAGAACATCACGCTTACTCACTGCCTCGACTGACGCGACGTTCGGGCAAAAGCTTCAACTAGACACTCAACAGAACGCGATCACATTACCGCCACTCAAACTAGAATGCTGGGTGGCGAATCCACACGACGAAAAAGGTGAAAAGGTGAACGCAACATTGAATAGGGAATTCAATTTAATGCAGCCGCGACCTTGTAGGAAGCAAGCATACGTTTACCGGCGAAGGCCCTGACGACGTGCAAAGGTCGGCCTATATGCATTATACATTTGTGTTAGCACAAAGCTTTACTTCGTGTGCTGAAATTGGTAGACAAAAAGTAAGTAACTTACTGTGGCCGTAAAATACAAGATTGAGAGGAGCGAGTGTCGCAAAAAAATATTACCGATCCGATTTAAAATTTCGGTATCGATGTGGTATATTTGTAGCATGTTTACAGATACAAGAATAGGTCTAAATGCGACAGAGCAATGCCTTTAAAATAAACAAATTTGTATTATTTTTATACGGTCCTTTAAATTGTACGTTACACACGCACTTAATTATGCCTTCGTCGCGGTTTACTACACTTGTAGACTAATCAAGGTTAGACAGAAAAATCTAAAATCTGGCACGTTACTCGACGGAACAACTCGTACATATTATGAAAATGTATCATGAAAATGGAAGCTCTGTACGGGCATGTTGGTGAGCTCGCAATGCTTTTAAAATATAGTTGTATTTCTATGTTAACTTGAAAATCCTAACGTACGTTTTTATGTTAACTTGGAAATCCTAACGTACGTTTTGAAAAACCTAATTATGAAAACGAAAATAATAATGTGCATATTACATACACACACAAGACATATACGTCTTGTGTGTGAGAGGTGAATGAGGAGTAGGCTGCCGCGTTACGCGCCCCTTTGAATATGAAGTTTGCTGCAACGTTATGCCTACATATATATATATATATAAATATATATATTATGCGCTTTTGAGTCAAAGCCTTCAGAAGACGTCTAGGAATATGTTGTGCGCCGTCTTTCATCTCTCGGAGGGGGCACATTGACTAACCCCTTGCCTATCATAAGGTGTTCATATGCAGACTCAGTGAGCGGCCTGCGAGTGAGCATCCTCTTTCCACGCATGGACCTAACATTGCCGTCGTCGTCGTCGTCGTCGTCCCAATAGAGCTGGGTAACAGGTCCCTCCGGCGAAATCCGTCCTGATTCTGGTAGATTATAAGTAGTAGCAGCAGCAGCAGCAACAGCAGCAACATCAACAACAGTAACAGCACAACCAAAGATGGAAGACGCAGTTCCTGGAGTTAGTAGCGCGCGACTCCCCAGAGTCAAGCTGTAGCTGATTTAAGTTGTCTTTGGTACAGTTGTCCCATCCAGTCGGGAAGGACGGATGCTTCCACACATGAAAGTATATATATATATATACTTCCACACATGAAAGTATATATATATATATATATAGATATATGAGAAAGGCATGATAGAGAATGAAAGTAAGCCAGCGGGACACAGTAGATGATGGGACTATAGTTGAGAAACAACAGCAGCAGCAGCAACAACAACAACAACAACCGCAGTCTTTGATGACTCCTGGAGACTTCTGACAACGCCGACACTTTCTGCAAAACTTTGGTCCGCCCAGATGACGGCCTCGAGACCTCTAGCTGGGCTTCACTGCCACAGGTGCAGCCAGCGGAGCCCGCTTACCTTATGTGCTGCTGTTGCTGCTGTTTCGTACAAACTGCGTCCTTTCCGCCGCCCCCCCGCTTTTGCCAGAATGTCACACCCGTTCCAAGGCTGCGTGACTGAAGAGACCTAGATGGCCGGGTAACGTCGTGTATGACGAAGTGCTGTGAGCTAGACAAATAGATAGAGAGATATGTTTTGCGTCGCGTCGTCGCTCGCCGGTAGCAGCCCGGTTCAGCTCGCAAAGCTGTCATGCACTATTTGGCCGTAACCGGACTTTATGGCTCTACAGGGAGGCAGTTGGGTTAGGGAGGAGCTTCAGAAGTCAGCTCAACCGGGAAGCTACGAAAGTTGTCCCCTTTTCTCGGAAAGGGAAGGACTTCCTGAACGTCTCTGTGTGCGTATCATGTTCCTCCGTAGAACGGACGCGGAATGTCCTTTAAAACGTTGTTGTTGTTCCAAAGAAGCCTTATGTGAAAGATTGTGTTTGCGTGTTTACTAGTATGTCTCTACAGAACATAACGCGAGACTCAGGCGGCGCCAACGTAAAAAATCGTAATTTGTTTAAGCTCTGTATTAAGATCTATGCTATATGATTGTGTTTTACCTCTTTTTTCAAAGTGTCTCGAGTGCCAGTTTCTCGTAGAGAAAGCCCAATTTATTGAGAAAGTAAACACCACTAAACCAAAAACAAAAGAGCGGTAAGGTAGAGCCGCTTCTTCCTTACACGCATTCGATTTAAAGTATACTTATTTCAAACAGCGCACTTGTGGCTGTGTCAGTTGTCGCACGAGAAATGTCAGCGAAGACCTTGGAAATATGTTTGCCTAACCAGCACAAGCTTTAGCACATCTTGTAAAGAAGCAATGGCAGTACAAATCGCAGTAGCAAGCTTAAGTCCAGCATTTCTCAGGCGGAGTGTGAATTATAATATAAATGTAAATTATTATAATTACAAAATTTTTCTCCGTACCGGTCACATTCCGCCTCCCAATCAATAGAAATATCAACCAGTCATTAACGCAAATCACAAAGTCGAATCCGGGACTAGGAGTGCGTCACCAGATTTTAGATGCTGACGGAAGAACGACTCAAGGGAACGCTCTGATGTTTCCCGAAGAGTCTTTGCTAAGTTATCTAAAAGAGACGACACCAGCTGCTAGTATCTTATTATTATTTTCTACAAACGCTGTATCCGGACGAATAATGGTTGCAAAGTTCAGTATATCTTTTCTGCACGACTGGTGACTCTAGCATGCCAGAGTCTTTTAAGTGTACCAGACAGGACTAACCAGGGATTCGTGAATGGAATACGGTTATCAAAGAGTTACGTCAACCACTAATAGGCCGGGAAAAATAATTGTAAATTCCTTTGGTGAATGACCTAAAGCCTTTCCCGCACAGCGTACCAACTTTGGGGCACTACGTGGCCAACACGGTATCATCTTTGCACTATGGCAAAATATAGTATGAGGTACGTGCCTACAGGAAAGGCACTCTGTATAGTGAAGTCACAGATAGGACTCTGGAATCACTGGTGAGAGTATCGGAAATACCGAGAGAGTTTTGCGTTTTGACCATTTATGTAGATGGGAATTGATCACCGGGAATCAGTCCCCAAGCAGTGCAAAAAAGTCTAAAAGAGATCAATCTAGTTCATAACTTAGTATCTGAATGTGCAACAAATCGACAATTTCGCACGCAATCCAGTTGGCTCTCTCCCTCTCCAAACAGGGCAACGGCATCTATGCGCTGTTCAGTTGTGCAGCCATGTTGTAATATATATATATATATATATATATATATTATATTAGTCAAGTGATTCTGATCTTGTCCTGGACCAAACTCTGAATTGATCGGTGGGGGAACGTAAGCAAACACAAGGAGGAGTACAAACGTCGTATTTCGCGAGGACAGAATAAAGAATATGGGTGTGTCATAAACGAGAACTCGTCTCTCGAATCTCTCGATCTCTTGAGAAGCCAAGGCGTTGTCCGATGGCTGTCACAGATACAACGTGCCGACTCAAACGCACGGGACCGCATTAAGTTCCTGTCTATATCCGTGTGAAGTCCGTCAGTCTGCGGGAAGGCATCTCTTCCATCGATCCCAAGTTTGTCGCACTGCAGAGTGTCAAACAACTTTTTTGCACAGCGACAAAGTTGACTCAGGAATCGCAATTTCTCATTCCTGTATCCTTCTATCGATCTGATAGCATTACTAACCATTTTGTCATCTCTAGTCTGCTATATGCCTTTGGGTTGTATGTTGGTGCCTAAATACTTGAGCCACGTCCATATATATATATATATATATATATATATATATATATATATATATATATATATAAAGAAAATATTGTGATGATTTATCAATCATTTACAATACGTTTGCACACTCGGCAGTGCTCGCCTATATATATATATATATATATATATATATATATATATATATATTTATATAATCTCACACGTACTTTGTTTTAACACAGTATACCAATGCGCGTTGCGTCATATGATAATTGCATATTAAGGTGTGCAGCCAAAGGTCTACCGTCAGATCGTTGAGGAGCACAACACGATTAATGGCCAATGTGAAGATGAAAACGCCGTCTTCGTTGTCGCCTTCGGCAGCCGACGCAGCAGCAGCAACAGGTTCAAGGCCTCGCGTCTCCGGCGTAGACTCTCCACCGTGACGCGACTTCAAGTAAGCAGCCGCTTGCCTAGAAGACATTATGACCGACGAAGCTGCTACTACGAAACTACTCCGACTACTACTACCACTACGACAGCAAATATTACGGCCCTTTTTATTGGAAGCCCGTCCACACCGAACACACTACAAAGACAGCAGCAACAGCACCAACAGCGGCAGAAGTTGTGAGTAAAAGAAGAACCTCCCGAAGCAAACGTGTATCGCCATTTTACGATCGACCTATAATCCCCTTACGAGTCTCTGAACACCTTAAACTGCTAGGGGCCCCACAAGCACCCAATTGTGTACGTATATATATATATATATATATATATATATATATATATACATATATATAAGTATATGCTTGCTTAGCCGTTTTCAGTGATTCAGCGACACCTTATTCAATACTACAAGTTCTTTTAACTTGTGTCATTTTCTCGGAGTGTCATTCCCGCGGTGTCTGGCGTCGCATGCGTTTCATACTACATACATTTTTTTTATTATTTTAGTAACGGCATTTGAATCCTTTTAACGTCTCTGTCATTCGTCAAAAAGCGCGGCGAGCGGAGATCTGTCGAATTGCAGTTAACGGGGCAGTTTCGCTTAGATACGGTTGTATTCCAATGCTCTGTATTCCTTCATGCATTTTGCTTAGATAGAATTTCGAGATTCTACTGTTTATTCCTAACCGAAACCCGCTACCTACTACTACTACTACTACTACTCTTACTTATCCTATTACGCGTAAGAACTTTGGTCGTTTGTCTTCTCTTGGATCTCTCTCTCTCTCTCTACCACTGGACGAGTGTCAAAACAGAAATTTTATGTTAAGTCCAAATGCTATAGAGTCAATTTCTTATCGACTCCTTAATCTCTTGGTTTTTCTTTCTCTCAGTCGTCGATGTCCCGTCGCCTAGTTGGAGAATTGTTCCATACTGCTCTTAGCCCGCGGTTGGAACGTAGCCAGATAAAATGACACTTTCAGTCGCTCAAGCTTATATTGCGCGGTTGGATTTTCCATCTTCCACTCTCTCTCTCCCGCTCTCTGTTGGCGTTGGACGACCGTTGCACCGACCCATACACCTACATAAATCTTGAAGCTTACAGAAATCAGCTCACTGATTACTACAGACATGCTGGGTCGAGTCCATAACAGAGCTGCACGAAATATGCCTGTTTACCTACGCTCGCGACCTTCGAACACGAGACATTTTCACTTAATTTTTGCGCAGTTTGTAGCAAAGGCAGAAGTCTGCGGCAGAAGCTGAGGAACGTCAACAACAACAGCAATGTAAACAGTAGAACTAAGTAGCAAGGACAACATCAACAAACACAACACTAACATTAACGCAATAATGCTAAAACAAGATAGCGAGGCGAGCAGACGCTGCTAGGCTTGTTGTTGGCACAGCAAAAATGTGTGATGGCCATTCCCAAGGTCCTTTGTCGTCCGCTTCGCGCGATGATTTTGACAAAGTGTACAGCTAGCAGGCGAAATCGCATAAAGTCACGACGAACCACCGAACTCCACCCTGAAGTTACACATGCCTTCGCTTTTGCCCCCCTCTCTCCCCCCCCCCGTTCTCCCCCTGCTCCCTTGTTCGCCCCCCCCCCCCCAAAAAAAAACAAACAACAAGAGAAGACAGTGAATAGGCAATCACGATGAGAGCAAAGGAAGTCAACGGCAGGGAAATGCTCACCAACCAGCACTCATGTCGAGACAAGCTACAAGGGCGTCATTCTGCCGATAGGCGCTGAGTTAGGATGAAATGGCGATTAGTGTCCACAGTAGCAACAAATAAGACTTAACTGCAGCAGCCGCTACTGCGGCCTTGCCGACAAAGTCGGTGTAAGGCCACGTAAATCATAGTTAAAAAAAACGTACGGTCCTATCCACACATAGACACACACCTTGGATAGGTCGCCGGAATAATAAGAAAATAATAATAATAATAATATCAACACCAACTGATACAGCGACAACAAAAGCAATAGGCAGCACTAAAAGGATGCAATTCAAATGATCTACTGACATAAAGTGTTCGTACCAGATGTTTCCTTACATTAAGAAAGTTGACACCGTTCAAATACACAGCAGGCGGGTAATCATAATCTCTAGCTTCGGTGAGGTGAATCCCCAAGTGAGCAATTTTCGAAAAAAAATTGCGTAAAGGGCTGCTGCTTATTATAGCATATATACTTCATCAATTATATATATATATATATATATATATCGTACTAAAACACGGCTTTAGCGTTTGGCATCGTTACATATAAAACTCACTTCAATGAAATAACCAATAATTGTTTTACCCCAGTTTATTTCTAACTTGCCTATGTAGTAAAAATATTTGATTTAGTAAAGCCTTTATGGAAGCTTGTCCTATTATGTTACATAAAAACTAATGATTCATTTAAACATCTGACTAAATTCCATGCAAGACATAATTTTGAATTAAAAAGGTAAAATCTAATTAAGGATTGTTGCCTCATAACTTAAGGTTAAGTTATTGACATATTTGTTCTTAGAGTGCGCACATTCGTGTTAACATTGTTTCTTAAGATATGAGTACTATCTGTATTTGTGGAATTCTCTCGGGACCTCCGTTACAACGAGATTTTTTATGCGAGATTGTATTATCTTTTAGTGTCGGTGGAACGATGTAAAGGAAACATCTTGCAACTCTGATGTTAATGTGTCGTGGGTTAAATTCCGACAATTCTGCTGTAAATGTTTGCCTTGGACGACTCTTTGAGCTGTACAGTTGATTTATTGAGTGAACTAGGCTAGCACATTGTAATTTGATAATTTTATGGTAATGTGCTGCTTGCACTTAAAACATGTATATATATACATTATATATATATATATATATATATATATATATATATATTTTTTTTTTAATGTTTTTTAAAGTACGGTGTGGGTGCTGCAAGGATTGCACTCTCTGGCACATAGCGTCTTCTCCGAAGAGGGCCTGTTTTTCTACGAAGCAAAATAATCGATAGTGGTCGTACTCCCAGCATCACCATCATCCATCATCATAATTACGACTACGAGAATCATAATAATCGTCACCATCGTTATGTGTCGACGGCGGCAGCGGCGGCTGACTGCCTTGTGAAATCGAGTCAGAACTGGCGTTTTCTCTGTCTAACAGCAGTATGTCTCCAAGCATACCTAGATGACATTCATAGATGTCGCGACAACGGCAAATCGGCATTGATCGGCCTCCCCCGACGACCACCCCATTCCCCCCTCCGAAGTGCCTGTGTGTGTGTGTGTGTCTGAAGCCGCCCGCCCTGCTGTCCCAAAGGGCTTCATTGGCTGAAGCTCGTCCTGACTCGAACGCCTGTCTCTCTGTTCGTCTGCGTGGCTGCCTGCCCGTCTGGGCGTTCTTAATCAAATTTAAATAAAAATCGCATTCAACTCCACCTCTTCGTTGTGGTCGGTCATCCTCCTCATCCATCATCATCATCACCATCATCATGTTCGCTGTCATCATGGCCAGCAGCTGCGGTGGCCACTGTTAATGTTGTTGTCCGGCGGACAGAATGGGAGCCCCGGGCGCAACGCGGGAACATGCAGACATCCACCTTCTGGTCACGGTGGTGCTGTTAGTGGCGTGCTCCTCTCGAGTACTATTTAGCTGCCGTCTCTCCCTCTCTCTCTATTTACTATTTCTCCTTCTCTCTCTCTCTCTCTTTGCAGCAGTAGAAGTGATCTGGGTAGACAGAGTAGATCTTGTAGTAGTCGTAGTAGTAACAGTGGACATAGTCGTAGGCATGGTGGCACAACAACCAGCATGCCAGCGTCATCATACCTGAAAGGCATTCATTCGACTGTCGATGAGGCCGCACCGCTGCACAACAAGAGCAACAACAGCAACAGCAACAACAACAACAACAGCAACAACAACAACAGTAGCAACAGCCAGCGAGCGAGTGAGTACCCCACTGCCAACCCCCTTGGATCCCCCCGGCCTCCCGTTCAACGCGAGTATACGAGTACACGAGAGAGAAGAATGAGGAGTACCCGAGCCGAAACTGTTGTGCTTGCCTGCTGCTGCTGTACTCGAGTGACTACTCGCGCTGCTAGATCAGCTTGGCGAACACTTCTACGGTCGTCCCGACGACAGCACACTCCAGCAACTCCAATGCTCCTGCCACCATCACCACCACTGCCGCCGCCACTGAGGATCCGCGATGGCAGTAGATTTTGACCCACTCCCCCATGCGCTCCTTCTTCTTGTACCGCCGGTCGACCGGGCATTCGAACCGGAGCCAGTCGAACCACCACTACTACTACTACTACTACTCGCTTGCTTGGTTGGTTCGCTTGCTGGCTGGCTGGGCGGGGTGGTTGGCTACCTAGCGGGCGTTTATAGTAAGTTGTTCATAGTCAATTCTTTCCATTCGCCCAGTCCACTGGTCCACTTTGGTTCAAACGCTCTGCTTTTCATTCTGTCTCGTTCTCTCCCTACCCCCTATGATTCTTTATTGCTATGTTTCTCACGCGTGCGTGCTCTCTCTCTCCCTGTCATTTTGTATCGCTAGCTCTACATTTGTCGTAGATCAGAGAGAGTCCACTCCATCCTCTCTCTCAATCGAGAGAGAGAGAGAAGTCTTGCTTGCTTTGGCTGTGTTTTGAATGAAAAAGTGGGAGGGGGAGGCGGGGCGGGGCGGGGGGTAGATCCAGGTAGGTAGACAGGAAGGTTAATGTTGGTGGTTGTAGATTTGCATTGAAACTTCGTTGCGTCTGAAGTGCCGCCGCCGGCACCGTCCTCGACCCAACTCGGCCGTCCAGAAACGATCATCACACTACCACCACCACCATCATCATCATCATCTACTTCGTCTTCTTCTTCTCCTCCTCCTCCTCCTCTCTCCTCTCTCTTCTTCTTCAACTAGGCTAGAATGAAGACAGAGTGTTAGGCACACTCGTCAGAAGACATCACGCAAACTCTCTCTCTTCCCCATCCATCATCCCTCCCTCCCCCTGTCTCTCATTCTATATATATATATATATATATATATATATATATATATATGTATATACATGTATATATCTACATCACTCTCTAGTGCTTGTTGTTCTCGTGGCGCCTCCCTCGATCGATCGAATGATCGAGCGTGCCTATCTGCGTGCATGCGTGCGGTCGGTCGGTCGGTCTCCACTCGGCTGATCTTCCATCGGCCATGCTGCCAAAAGGTGGCCGTGGCACTGATTTCGAATCACCACCACCATCAGCATCATCATCATCATTATCATCGCCATCGCCACAAGCAACCTCGTCGAGTGTGTCCCCTCCGTGTCCTCCGGCGTATCGTACGCGCGTGCGCGCTTAGCTCGACCCAACTCGGTTAACTGCTGCTCCGGTAAAATCAAACGCGCTGCGACGCGTAGGCGAGCAGTATGCGTGCTACTACTACTACTACTACTACTACGAGGCGCACATGCAATGAGTACTACATAGTAAACGCGCCCAGACGAGCGGTGTGTTCGATCTCGACACACACGTTTACAGATTGTAGCACGATTTGAGTTGAGACTGCGATTTGTGTGTGGCGATGGTGGAAACGATCGTGTGATCGTGATCGTGGTGATCATGGTGACGTGTCGTCTACCTCTACCAGATGGCAGGTTGGAACGAAACTAATGGCAAAGCTCGAATCCTTGTATATACATTTCTATATACCTATAAGCCACTACTGGAACTCGGCATATATATATATATATATAAATATATATATATATATATATATATATATATATATATATATATATATATATATATATATATATATACATATATTAGCATGCATATGCATGTGTACACACGTTCGCGATGTCCACAGGCACGCCCGCAGAGAGAGAGCGAGAAAGAGAGAGCGCCGCTAGCAGCAGCATCTTTTCATGTAGCGGAGACTGCTGAGCACCGACAAACCGGGCAGAAGGAGAATGTGGAAAGAAATGAGAACTTCAAAGAGAGGCGGCGCGGGGTGGTGCTGAGAGTTAGTAGTACATACCTCCCCTTAGGCAGCAGTTTCCTGGCAAGCTGTGTGTTCCCTTAGGCAGTACTACAAGTACCACCATCACCACCACGACCACCACGACCATTACTACAACCTACTACTTCTACTACTACTACTACTATTGCTACAAGTACTATTACTGCTGATACAATAGCTGTCGAAATCGCATCGGGGGTGCTTGAACTCACTGATTGATCGTCGAATGGTCGTCGAATCTCGGAGTGAGCATGTGGCGCCCACCAGCTCTCCCGGCGGTCCCCGGTAGCCGGTAGCAGGAGCACGAAGCGATTGCGAGGAAACTTATGAAACTCACCTTGGAGGAGATGATGAAAAATTGCAGCCAATTTGTTTTGGCGGCACAGCCGGGCTTCTTCTTCCGTGGGCGGCTGGCAACCAGCGGCGCCTGGAGCGGCCAAGGACACTTGGCGTGGATTGTAGAGATTGTCCTGGTTGTTGTTGTTGCTGTTGATGTTGATGTCGTGGTCGTCGGCGGCGGCGGTGTCGCCTCCATCATTTCAAAACAGCAAGCAAAAATGGTGTTTGTCCACCATACGAACAGGGCGGCGCAGCGAATCTTGAAAATTATGTAGTTTGTCTTGTTGTTGTTAGTGTTGTTGTTGTTGCAGTTGTTGTTAGTGTTGTTGTTGTTGGTGCTGTTTTTCGTTCGTTCGTTCCTAAGCCGAAGTACTGCGATTCGGCAAATTTTATTAGTGATCATTTTTGGGTGTTTCAATGCTGTCCTCCGTCGATACAGTGAAGCGATACATTCTACCGCGGAATAGATTCGGAAACCTATTGATTTAATTCGACGCGAGTGATAAATAAAAATCAGATTGTGGTTGTTGTTGTTGCTGCACGTCTTGCATGGCTTATATAGCTCCACGCATGGTAATCTTTTAGAAAATTAGGATTAGTTATTGATTGAATCTGGTTATTCGCTTTTCGCTACGCAGGCTAGTGAAGTGTCTTCCGTTGTGCAGAATTTTCCTCCGAATCGCCGGTATAATCGGTTCCTTCGTGCGTTGACTGGTTCTCCCGCAAAGTAGATTTCGCACAACTATGTAGGAGAAAAAGGCAACATAACTACTTTTATAAACTTCACTCGCTCTCCTAAACAAGACGTTTCCGCATCCTCCTTCCATTGGAAAAAATTATTTTCTTGCCGAGTTCTACCAAACCTCGCAATAAGTACATAACGATAAATATGGCTCTGTATATATATATATATATATAAATATATTTAATCCCCCAAAATTCGTCCAACATACTTTGAAATCTAGTACAACTCGACGAAAAAAGCATTCTTTCCTATAGAACGAGGCGACGAAAATATCTTCTGCAAAATGGGTAGTTGAATGTGAAAGCCAGAATATAAGAATTGCAAAAAACATCCTTTGTCCAAATTACTCTTCAAATTGCATACACTATATTTCCACCTATATATAATTACATAGTGAAATATTAAAGTATTATATTAGTCTGAATTCTAAGTTATAGACAATAGTGATGGCCGGTCGGTAAGACAGAACTTTGAATCACTTTTCGGTTGGCATCGAGAAAAGGTCACTCATTTGATTGTTAGGCTATCGTTGTCCTATTCAGAGTAAACTAAAAAGCTTATTCGATAAATTATAACACCGCGAAAATAAATCGCGTGCCGTCTAGCAGAGCTAAACGGAATTTAATTAAGGCGCTCCAAGTTTGCTCCGATGCGATGCCATCTTATGTTTACTTTGATAAACAGTGAGCAGGGGGTACTTCCATTTTAATTCAGCTACGTTGCAAATGTAGACACAGAAATATATTGTGTTTTAGCATTGCCGCGCTGCCGAACACACATGGGGTATGCGTAAGCTAAAAACAGTATGCAGATTAAATTCACGCAGCTACCAAATGTAGGCCCGTGCTTTCTCGGGCTAAGTGCTCAGAATCAGCATTTTGTTTAGCCTGCCTGGCCGTGCATCCAGACTGAAATGCGGTAGCCGTTAGGGAATCGCTCGTTGTACCATTCTATGCCAGAACCTTCATTGTTTAGTGTGGAGGTGGAACAACGTTATTACACACGACCTGCGCCAGAAAACTGCTTTATAAAATGCTGTGCTTCATTAGGACGCAATGTCATAGTTTCTTGTAGCCAGCCCGCATTAGTGGTCAGAACCGGACAAACCTTTTTGAGATACTTTTATATGACGGCAAGCCAAGAGCCTTGGGACTTAACTAATAAGTCTACCACGAGCTAATTAATTTGTCCATTTTCCTGTAAGACAAAGCTTTCGATTTGCAAACTCAGCATAAAACAAATTACTAATTTTGCCGGTGTGTCCCTAGTGAACCTATTTTTTTACGCGTTTGCAGTTTGAGGAGATTGCAAGGCTTGGTGAGGGCATTCGTGTCTGGAAGGTTGACACGGTTGACCCTGAGGCGACGCCGGGTTGACATAGATCTGCATTTTACACTTCACGTACACAGTCACAATAAACTAATATACACAGTCTCATATGAGGGAAAATCATCCTACATCACGGAGTGTGGCAGAATGTCTTCTTGAATTGATCTTGTTCAACACTGTTCACGTCTGAAAGCTTTGATCCCATGCTGTGGATATTTTCCTAAACACTCAAGCCCAAGAACCTAGAGCAGTCGGTTTGCAGCGCCGCAAAACCGGATGAACTTGTTTGGGCGTATCTAATAATTCATTTTATTTAAAGGTAGCATTAATGTCCCTAGTTAGGTAATTTGGCCTCTAATATGAGTTCAGCATGAAATACTGACAATCCGTATGTTAACCCTGATGCTGTAATGCCAAGGAACGTCATAAAAGGGCACAATCTAACAGCCTTTAGCCGCCGGTAAAAACAATTGAACGCGTCATAAGGAAGATAGGTCAGAGAGACTGAATTAGATAAGAGGGTTCGGTAAACTGTGCTTGCCGAAATCGACCAGCACTTGTTGGGAGTCCCACGTGCGTCCACTGCGACGAATTGAATATAATAATATTTCAGTAGAATTAACTGGAAGTCATTGTGGCCCATCCAGAGCCGTGCGAAAGGTTTGTTCTCGCCCGGGTCGATTGAGTCAGGTCTTTGGTGTAGATTTGTGAAGATTCTACAGGGCCTCCCACTATATCTGCCATACAGTCATGCTATGCTACCGTTTTTTCTTTTTGTGTGGAGGCTTCTCACAGACGGCGACGCTATTTCCCATTTAGAGGAAACCATTCCGGTGAGAAAATTGGCCACCACTGTGCTCACCTCTCGATACGTCATGATCACCCTAGGGCTCCGACTTATTGAGCAGGACGCAGACGACTACGGTTTGGTGCGGTTGCTAGAGTCTCAAAGGGCCAGGCCAAGTTGCCCCGTAAAGGGCGACTGAATTAGCCACAAATATGATAATATGTTGCCTGAAGCGCTTCGGACGAAAAAAGCTGGGCACAAGACGTACTTATTATTGGGCAATCTTAAGGGCTTTATCCGTATTCTAAGACAGGCGGGAGGTACTGCAGAGGCTGCAGTCAATGAATAGTACGAGATGCCGTGCCGTGTTAAAGATGTTGATTTTTCGTATTTGAGGCGCTGTGAAATACGGGTATTATTTTTTTTGGGTTAAGCTGATTTTTTTTACTGATGTTCGCACTACGCGACGAAGTTTTTTTAATAACATTCATATTTATTTAACATATATTTAGAACAGAAATATGTCTCGACGCTCGCAATGGGCCTTAAAGCCTGTGGCACTGACGTCCTCCAGCCCACCAGATAAACTCCTTCCCACTAAAAAAATCTCGCGTTTGGCAAGTCCCTTTTCAGCTGCTCCAGTGTCTAGCAAGGCTAGTGAAGAATACCGGTCCCGTGGGGAAGATCTCTAGTCACAGCACGGTGTCATGAACTATATTCCCAAACAGGGGTCAAACATGGAGCTTTGTGGCACCCCCGCCATCCTGTTAAAAGTTGTTCCATGGAGCTGGTTCGTCCGATAATGCAACTAATGGAATGCGACCCCAAGGAAGTGTAAAAAAAGCTTTTCATGTAAAGAGGCTCAAGTATGACTCTGCAGCGACTTTAACGTCAGTTAAAACTACCAAGTAGATGTCACGTTATCTAGGCGGATACCTGGAAAGGACGTCGGCCAACGATTGCACCAGCTGAATGGCACTGCCTATGACTGCCATTCAGCTGCGTCGTGCCCCAAAGGCGATATCCTGTGGCTGAGGTGCCGAGCAAACAGATTGGGTTGTAGAAAGTATGACCCTTTAAAATCAGAACAAGGTCTGCTGCCTTTTATTGGGTAGGACACGAGTCCAGACGAACCATTTTCATCGTCGCAGCGACTACTGCTTCCGGATATTCCTTCATCAGGAGCTTTGCCGCGGAGATGGCGTTATGGTCCGGGCCCGGCGCCTTCCCAGTTTGAGGCGTTCCGACGCTTCGTATCGACTTCCTGCAAGGTTACTTCTGGAGGTTGCTCTTCTTTATAAACCCGCCTTTCTCTTAAAGTTGTCATCTTATTCTTTACATCAAATAAAACAGGCAGAAGTGAATGCAGCACATATAAGTGTCAGTTGTCAGTAACCACGTACATGTAGTCCAAAATAATCTGTAGCAGAAATGGTAATTTTTTTACGTTACGCTAAACGCGGTTTGCAGCAACTGGCACAGGAAGCTATTTTCCATGTCGCACTACCACCGCTTTGCACCAAGTGCATTCATTAATACTGTCTCGAGCGAAGAATTCAAGCCACACCGGGTTTGCAAACAGCAGTCACGTGTCAGTATATGCTCCTACGGGACGGGAATTGATTGTAGTTCTTGGCTTAGAAGTACTAAACACTTTTCCAACTAATGGCGATAGCACCTACCGACGCCAGTCAGTACAAATGTGTTGGCGGTTTACACAAAACTACAGTGTTATGGGAAAAAAAGAATATTTTTGTTTTAGCCTTTGAGTTATAGTTTCTACCAGGCTGTTTGGCCAGTGTAGACACTTAAAAAGGTTTTGATAAATGCCCCGAAGCGTTTTAAAGTAGAAAATATGTTGATCCTGTTTTGTGTTGTATATTGTATATGCATCCACCTAATGTATCAACATTGTGTGTCTGTCTTCTTTACGAATCAAAGTGAGACAGCGGTAGTTTAGAATGCTACCGAATATCAACAGTTCAAGTTGTTCCGAAATTCCCTATAGCATAGCCTCATATCGTAACATTAAGACTTGACAACTATCGCGATTAAGCGGATCTGAACCTGATATCATAGAGAAAAGTTTTGCGAGATTACCGTTGTTCAATAGCAAAGTTAACAGCAGTTTTTATAGTGACAACAATATTTTCGTAATTTGTTATCTTCAACTTGTTCGTTTGGGCGATGTTTGCGATCTTTATGGTGAGACATCCGTCTAGAAAAAATATCGAGGGCAAATAATGAACTTTTGTTTCTTAACCAACGCTTGTTTTTTTTACGAGGATTTACAACGGATGTCTTAATCTCACCAGAAACCCGCCAATACCTGCCAAGAATCTACCACATCGAGCCTTTCCATGTGTAGAATCTGCGTCGCGTTGGTCTGCTTCTTTGTTTTTGCCGTGATTGTTGTTGTCGGCCATTGTGTAATGAGGAAATAACACCCACCCGAACAACATCAGGGTAAAAGGTGCAAGCGGCACTAAGGCAGAAGGGCACAATGCACTGTAAGATGCGATGTATACTCAATTGCCACATTGCTAACAACAATAACAACAACAACAGCAACAACTGTGTTTGCTCAGGGTCGACGTAGTTGATCCGAAACTGTGCCTTTTACGCGCCGCTTTTAAATAGAGCCCAAGCAGCGACATCGTGCTAACGCGTTAACAAATAGTAGCGCTAAATCGTATCGTATAACTAACTATTAGGCCGTCTCGAACTCACGACAACGCTTTCTTGTTCTTAACGGGCACGTTTAGACGACCTACTGTGGCTAGAATCACCCGTCTACTTGCTAGAAAATAAACCGCGTAGCGGGTTTGGTGGGAACAGTGAGCTCATCAGCCATGGATTTATAGTATATCTATATTATTGATAAGCGTAGAGCTATTATATTAGATGATACAAGACGACACAGCGGTTGGCCTCAGCGATAGACACATATATGCACCTACGCTACATAGTGCATGCACGGGTTTCCCCATCATGTATATATGCGCTAGAGTCTGAGCTTGTGACCTATTTGTTGTCTTCAGGCTTTGCCGAGGCAGTTTTTAATAAGTTATCTTTATTGCTATCACATATGTTTTTTACTTAGTTATTTCCTAAGACTCATACTTGTACACGGATAAGGAGAGAGCATACTGTGTGGAGGAAAATACCACGATACTGGCTGTGCAGTCTAGCGGGTGTCACTGTACTGGAAAATTCTAATTAATTATTTGTTTAGATGCTGAGAGGGCGCAAAGAGCACAATGGACGATGATGATGGTAAAACATAGCAATACACGCCACTGGTGGCAGCTTGTACATACTAACGAATCAACCAATCAGTATAATCAAATATTTCACTGGCTAACTTACAAGAAAATGACTTGGACACATACCTGGACGATTGCTTGGAGCGTGCAAGAAGGGATTGAGCCTTTGATCGATGTTGCACGATGACAAACGGGGCCAATTATTTGATGTACATGAACCCTTATTTTAGTATGCTTTTATTAAAGTGTTATTCTCAATAGGTCCTGCTGTGATGTAACTACGCTTATTTCGCATTGGATTTGGTCTTTTTCAGGAAGCTAGGGTTTTAAATGAATTTACATAAGACTGAGTAAAAGAAAAGCAAGGATCGGTAAGCCCCTTAGCATTCTCGCGCTCAAACAGTGTGGGTCTTAGCCACCTAACGGAAAGTCTCGCAAGTGTGAATGTGAGGATTAGGGTTTTCAGTGGGTAACCACATGCCATCGGGGATTCCCGCACTGCCTACGCACTTCTTTACGCCCAGATACTGGCCTCTGTGCTAGGTGTGCATGAAGAATTTTCCCCGAACCCCCAAAACGTCCTGCCTGTCGAGTCGCGCGAAAAATTAGGCAGCATCTATGGCACGCTTGCCACCATTTTTCCTATTTTGCCTTCTCGATACGTTGAATGGGCTCTGCAGCCGCGTCCCCGTTTCTGACTGGCTTAAGCGCATATCAAGACCGTCGGAAATCTACTTCGTCGCAGTACTACATCTGCAAGTTTAAATACATCTGAGAACGGCAGTGAGCCGTGAAAGCTTGTGTACGGTGGTATGTGCGTATAAGTCCCCACTCCTTCTGCCACCTATCGAGTGTCACGTCGCATTCTTTTACGAACTCCCTCGGCGACGTTTGGCTGACTTTAGGTTTCAGGACACTGTGTCCGCCAGCACGAGCAAGGACGCCGTGTAATACCCCAAATCATACGTAAGGTCTTCATTTGGTCTACACTCTGAGGGCATAGAAGCTCACCAGTAGTATTAGCAACAAGGGGCATGTTAGGGCATTACTTACGTATATCTTGTTTATAGGCTTTATCTGAAAACAGACTTCCTCAGTCACGAGTGATCAGTCACGAGTACGTGTGTACACATACTTGCTCTGCGTGGCGCCTGCCTGTCTCATTGAAATGGGTAAACAAACTCTAGTCAATTTCAAATCACTTTATAGAAGCACAAAACGTAAATTTCAACTAGCAGTTCTCAGAATAAAATTATGCGCAGCATATCTTGTATCGTGTGCTTACAACATTTAAATTTAAAACAGATTGTTTAATTGATTATGTATTTTATAAAAACGAACAGAGCGAAGTGTATCTATAATAACATAATATATGATGTAATAATATACGTGATATGCTTGAACGTCGAGTGATATACAATACATATGTGTTCTTGTTAGTCACATAGTTAAATAATTATGTACCATTCTTCAATAAATTGTGTAAGTGCACATTGTCATAAAAGGGACCAGGTCATGTGTGCATCGCATGAACACTCAAACGACTTCTGAACGCATGATGCAAAGCGTGACAAATTCTGTGATAAGCATAATAAATGGCACTAAATTGGCACTCTTTAGATATCCTTTTTTTAACATTATTTTTTGCTTAGTTAGAAAAACTCTGAGTCTGATTGGAAAGCTACAATTTTCAGCATTGCAATTTGGTTTGCTCTAGTTTCGCATAAGCGGATTTAAATTTCACTAAGCAATAAACTGTTCGGTCACCAGTGTGTTTAAGATAATCTACTTGAATCTAGATACAGTTGTTACTGCCTAATAAAATAATGATGATGAATAAATAAACAGATTGTATTTATCTAGAAAAAAAAATTATTTACTTCAGACAAGCGTGGTATTGCTGTTGTTGTTATTGCTGTTGCTGTTGTTGTTATTGTTGTTGTGGTTGTGCGGTTACCTCTGTTGATATGTTGACTTTCTTGTCATCGTCGACCGGCACCATCAACTTTGTTTTGTTTTTGTGATGCGTGCTGTTGTTGTTATTGCTATGGCGAAATATATACATTTCGTTGTCGCGCTTCCAGCATATGCCACATTAAACGAGCAGGTGTTCAGGAGATCCATATGGTCTCAACGTTGGTTTTGCTCATTCCGTCCCTCTAAACTATCTCTCTCTCTCCCCCACTTTCCTCTCTCTTTCCTACTGTGCCCTATTGTCCATGTCCGAGTGCTCAAGATCACAAACGATAGATGTATATATGGATAAACGGTCACGCGGCAACACAACTCAACTATGCTCATCATACAAACTAACTCAGCTGCGTCTGTCTTTAGCATAGCTGTCCATAATAGTTCATCTATGCGTAGTCGTGCTAAGCTAACTAAATCTCGTCTACCACCTACGAACCACCGCCGGCGACGACGACGATTCGGCTTGTCCGAAGCGCCTGCTGCCGCCCGCGCCCGTGTTCGGATACAAACAAGCGGTCAAACGCCTCTGTGAACTAACCGGCTATCCGACTATTCGCGTGTGGCCCCTCGGCGTTTGACGCCGCGAGGTGACGCGACGGGGAGAAGGCGACGGCGCTGTCAGCGCTGTCGTTGACCAGCGTGACCACGCCGCGTCCTGTATGTTGATGTTCACGGTGTTGTTGCTGTAGTTGTTTACAAGAGTTTTAGCCGCCTCCCGAGAGGTGCCGATGCCCGTAGACCGTAACCCGCCGCTTACAGCCTGCATAGCCACCGCGTATACACGACAGACGGTGCTGCCCTCTATCGGGGCACGCCAACTCCTATGGAAGGAACTCGGACTGGGTGGGGGGGGGGGGGGGTTTGGTGGCGAATACAGTCCACGTTTACTCATCGCCGCCGGATACAACAACACATGCAGAAGAGGCGTCACGCTGTGGATCGGTCCCGCCGGATCGGCCGGGCATGACTTTTGTCCGACAGATTGTACAACGACTTCGAGCCACGCTTACTATTCTACGACGACATTTGCTACTATTCCTCCTGCTGCCACCACTGCTGGTCTTGCTTCTGCTGCTGCTGCTGCTGTTAGGTACAACGAGATGATTACAACACGTGGTATCAACACGCCTCCTTTCTTCGCCTCCCTTCGTGCGCTAAATGTTGTGTTTATGTTGCGCTCCGTGCCGATTCGATTCGCGACTGTATCGCGTCGACACAAATATAGAAAAGCGTAGATTCTGCATGTTCGCTTTCGCTCAATATCCGTGTCGGCACCGTGTCGGCGGTCTGTCTCAACAAATCGGCAGTCGTCACCATCCATCGGCCAGTAGTGTAGTGGTAGTTAGAGTGAACAACTAGGCGAAAGTCCTCCTTTGTCTTTTTGGCAACCTAGCATATTTTGACTTGTTTTCTCTCTCAATCTCTCTTTTTCTTTATTATTATGATGTTTATTATCACCTTTGTTAGGTACATTGTGTCTTTTTCTTTATGTAGTTGTTATGTATTTTTCTTTATGTATATATATATATATATTTACTGGGTGGATCAAAAACTAAGTACTATCGCCCGCCTACCATTTCAAAAAGCTCATGCCGACTATAACGCCGGAGAGAGACGTTCTTCCGAAGAACACCAATCCGTATCAATGGAATGGTGTTGAATTGCGTTTGTACCAGGTAGCGCAACCACCGAAATATGTCAGACCCTCTTGTGGCAATGAAGCAGAACAAGTACGGTGCTATGATTGACCATTGAAGGAAATTAAAGCCAACTTAAATGCAGTTTACAAAACCCAGAATGCGGACTGGCGTACAATGCCATCACCAAAGGGAATGCCTTCAAAATGTCGCATTTAAAACAGATAGTATGAGCACCGAGGATGCACTATATTCCGGACAGCCAAAAACAGCTTTAGATGAGAAAACTGTGCTAGAAATCGATAGACTCGATAAAACTGATCGCCGGTTGGAGCAGCGCAGAAGAGCGGAAGAGATGTACATTAGTTGTGAAGCAGCACATCAAATATTGCGTCAGCGGCTATGCATGAAAAAGCAAAGTGGCTACCGCGCGAGCTGACAATTGAGTAAAAACTGAAACGCGTGCTAATTTTGGAAACTGATCTTTTGAGACGAAATTTGCAGGATTTTTGGGCCGATTTGCAACCGCCGACGAAACCTGCATGCACCGCTTCGTTCCAGAACGGGAAGATGCCACCAGGGAGTGGACTGCGCGCGGCGAGCTTTCCATCAGGGTAAAGAAACGGATCTCGACCGGAGGGGTCTTAGCGACCGTTTTCGGGGATGAATTTTTTTTTGTTAATGTACTACTTTTATACAGGATAGGTAGGTAAGGTATTTCATCAATTGACTCCCGTTCTAGGATTCTACAGGCAACTACTGGAAAGCACCGCGCAACACTTTTGAACCAGTGGAAGTCATGCATCGTAACACTACGGCCTGCGATGCAGAAGAGAATTGTACTGTTTTACCACAACAGTGCGGTCGCCTACACGTCCCTGCTTACAATGGCAAAATTACGGGAACTCAAGTTTCAAATTGCCGAGCATGCCCTACATTCTCCGGACCTGGCCTCGTGCTATTGTTTAAGAACCCTGGCTTGAAAATCTCAAAAAATGTCTCTTCGGAAAAGATAGCAGAGCAACAGAAATAAGTGATATGCGCCGTAGACGAATATTTTGAGTCAAAGGGTATTGACTATTGTGGGTGTGGCACAGAGGCCATTGAGGACCGTTGGACAAGATGTGTTACGCTTTAGTGTGGCCATACTAAAACGCACGTGGTCTTTGCTCCTCTCGAAACTCTCACATATTTTTGCAAACAAAAAGATACATAGACTTGAGAGCGGCAGCGCGTAGCAGGCTAATGCAAACTTCTCACGATATCTGGCAGATGAAGCATCCGATCTACACCACTCAAAGGATAGCAGGAACACCAGGTGCCACAATAAAGATAGCAAGGAAACCCACTAATAGGACTACCCTGAGACTGTTATGTTATTAGAAAGTTAACAAAAAGAAAAATAACAATGACAACATGGGTGTCCTAGATTCACATTGTTGCACAGAGTAGGCCGATTCAATTTAAAGGTTCTTAAGGTTTCTTCCCGCATTTCATTAGCACCGTTCATCAAACTGTATATATATACATGAGAACCTGACAAAGTTATATATATATAAATACTTTTTTTTTATAGGTAACTGGTAGCATGAATTATGCACGCCGGGCGTCGTTGGTGAAGTCACGATAGTGATCCGTGCTTTCCGAAGCATAGGTTCGGAAAGCTCGTATTGCTGGTCACATCATAACGTGACGCATAATATGCCACTGTGCAGGATTTGGTTTGTGCTTATCCTTCCAATTAAAAAAAATATATATATGTATATAAGTCAGATTTATTATTGCACATGTCGTGTAGAAAAAGTACTGTTAAAATATATGCATATGTATACATACAAACATTTGGACCTATAAAATTATAGATATGTAAAAGCTATGAAGCTATGACGCGAGCTTGGTTATCTAGACTAGCTAGAAACGGGACTAGGGTGCAGGAGGCAGCATGGTATCTACCGCAAGGTAGTTTACAACGTTGACACACACAAGAGTCCGAGGGATCATGGAACTCGGATGTCGCGCACAGCACGTGGTAAAAACCATGCACGGCGAGCCTAGTCACCACATGGCGGTTAGATCGGCTCGGCCCTTTCCATGCCTGGTTTTGCATTGCTCCTGTGCTAAAGAAATCCGCATCAATTTCAGCAGTTTTATGTGTATATACATATATATATATATATATATATATATATATATATATATATATATATATATATGAAGAATAACACCGTTTTTGTTGAACCTTATGCAGCCCCACCGTAAGCTTAATACGCTTACCGAACAGCCTATAAATGTGTATTTAGACAGATACGAGCTACGAGGTTGCGTGCGTACTATGTTTTATTTAACCGTAACCAGTAACACAGCACAAAACATTCGAAGGACCAGTATTCTCCGGAATAGACATCAAGAAAAAGCGTAGAAAGCATAAAGCGTGTGCAGTAATATCGGCATCTGTGGCGTTAACAGTCGATAGACAGTTAATAGAATGAAGATCAGACTTGGGCTGCACTTAATGAAGCAGTGAAGACCCAACCGTGTGAGGCTAGTGGAAACGATAAGGCAATGCTTCAGACGACTCCCTTCGGCAATACCATTCATTAGAGGGTGGTCGACAAGACATAGAAGATTCGGCCGAACCCGTTAGGAGCTGTCCGCCTTTGGCGGCCACGTGTTTCGAATACGAACTCGTCTTAGACGCTCTGGAGAGCCGACGGCGGTTTCTCGACCAGCTGCAGCCCAATGAAGTCTACCCCACCACCGTCTTAGATACTCCAAAGTATCTAATTTGTTATATATATATATATATATATATATATATATATATATATATATATATATATATATATATATATATATATAAGGTCTCCCCGAATTCGTCCAACAAGTTTTGGAATCTAGTACAATTCGGCGAAAATATATTTTTTTTTCAATGGAACAACGGGCGGAAATGTCTTCTAACAAAAGAGTAGTTAGGCGTGAAAACCAAAATGTAAGAATTGCAAAGAATGTAATTATTACTGCATTACAACATTAGTTCTGCTTTGAGCTAATTAAGAATGCAATTTAACAAACGCAACTTTTTTCTCCAGGCACGCAGGTATGATTGGTTTGTCGATAGGGGGACTGGAACTCTCGCAGTCGCAGATTTGGTAAAGATAGTTCAGGATAAAAACTTAATACAACCGTCTTTGTCAATTTCGCTCTTACTCCGAATGAGGACGGGTCCATTCCCTTAGATAATTGAAAAAAAAAACGGTTTTTCGCCGAGTTGTACTAGACCCCAATTTTTGTTGAATGAACTCTGGAGGGACCCTGTATATATATATATATATATATATATGCATACATATGCATTTTAATTAAAATGTACAAAACATTATAATTGCTGCATGCGTGCCATTTTATTTATTGGCTTGTACCCAAGAATGATTTTATAGTCTCTTGCGTTACTGTGTTCCGGACACGGTTATAATTTATAGTACTATTTCTGTTTATAGTACTATTTCTGTTTATAGTACTATTTATGTTTAAGTACTATTTCTGTTTGTATTTAAGATAGGGTAGCTTTATACTAATACCAAAGCTTGACAAGTGCGACTTGAGTTTCTTTTAAACGAAAAGCCCCGACGGTCCGCGTTGCCGAGACAGAGGAAGATGGTTCATCTTCTGATCACTTGAGTCGTTTTAATGTTCTTCTCAGTGGTTTCGTTGTCTCGACAATTGTAGGCTAGATTGATAAATGAAGACGACGGTAGGCGCGCAAAATAACAGAATGCAGTGGGCCAATCGATCCTCACAGGAAGCGGGTGTAGTGGCAGCCGTAGCATGGCTGCTCCGGCAAGATAATCAGTTAGATTGGTACATAGACTTGAGAGCGGCAGCGCGTAGCAGGCTAATGCAAACTTCTCACGATATCTGGCAGATGAAACATGCGATCTACACCACTCGAAGGCTAGGAGAGAGGAATAGCAGGTGCTACAATAACGATAGCAACAAAAAAACCAATAGGACAACCTTGCGACTGTTATGTTACTAACGAACAACAACAACAAAAACAATAACAATGACAGCCATAACAACAAAGTAAATATTAGCCTTAGATTGTGCTTCATTAGGCGACATAAGTCTCACCCGCTTTCTACATTCTCGTTCTATATCCTCTCGCTCTAATATACATATATCCTCTCGCTGTCTTTTTCAATTTATTTTATCTCATTTTCAGTTAATACTTAAGCTATTGTTAGGTTGGTGATATCTCTATTTTTTGCGGACTTGTGTAAAGCATGCCAGGAGAAATTGCCATGGAAGAGCTAAATCGGACGACTGTTTTAGCGGCGGCGGCCAAAACCTCGTCGTTGGGTAAGGGAAAGTTATAAAATGCTTCAATAAAAAAACCAGAAGCAAAATAATTTTGCTGTACAACTCCCGGAGACGAGCCAAAGCCGCTGAGGTTTGTCAAAAATGTATATCGACGCACCGCGGCCGTTTTTACGTGGAAACTACCTAATCAAATGCACGAAAGCGGATTAAAAATTCTGCCGTGGAGCCTTATTTTGATGATAACCCAGAGTTCAATGTTCGGAAATCATGACCTACTTTTGTCTACTTTTAGCGACAAAGAGCACTATATAAATGAAATCAAATAGTCAACCTATTGTGGAAAGCGGTGAGACTATTTCCATAGTAGTCTATTAAACTGGCACATTCCCGAACGGATATTCATATTTTTGCAACCTAAGTTTTGCTTAAGTGAAAAACGAAAAATCTTTGGCTCACACTGGTATAAATCACTAAACTGCATTATTCCGGGTGATGTTCTGCCAAGGAAGTATAACATGCTTGCTGACTAACTATCAGTGGTATTCACCCTGCACCTCTCGTAAGATAGGAGGATATAAGAGACGGGGAACACGTCAATACTGCAAAAGCGACGTTCTGAATTAAAAAAACATCTACAGCAAATCTTCTAAAACGGCCGCTCAGATATATTCTCTGTATTCACCGGAGCCGGCTCGATATTCTTTTGTAGAGACAGATGATGTAGGGTCACGAAGAACGACGTACTCGGTCATACATCAAGCAATTTTGCAATTGTCAGTAAATGGTCCGCCGACTAGGTTTTTTTGGCTAAATCTTTGGGCTCTCTGCAAATAGGGCTGTGAGCAGGAGTATATTCTTGTTCATGTCATATTTATATTTGCAGAACGAAGACGCACTGGAAAAATTGGTCAGCAAACAATGCAAGGAAGAACTATCCGTGTATTAAGTTTTTGCTTGAGTTTCGGTTTCCGCCTATATATATATATATATATATATATATATATATATATATATATATATATATATATATATATATATATATATATATATATATATATATATATACAAACAAAAGCACCATTGGAGTCGGCGAACTTAAAATGCGAATAGAGCCAGAACGATGGTTACGGCGTCTGATGACAGGCATATTTATTACATATCGATGTGCCTGTCGGTACGGGTTATACACTGGTACGGGTTTGCTCGCACGAAGTTCGCACGGCCTGTTCATGTGTGCGGACGCGTGAGTGATGAGCGCGAATCGCGCGAGGGCTCTGCCTACCCCAACAGATATCCTCGTAGTCACGCTGGTTATGGCGTAGTTCAACTGTTGCGCCAGCATACACATAATAGCTAACTCAACGCTTTCGTGTTGCTGTTGCTGCTGCTTGCTGCATGGCATGAACGATCGCGCCCGTTACAGAGACGACGGGTAATTCTGCTTGTTCATGAAGAAAGATGAACGCGTCCCTCCAGTTCTCCAACCGGCTCCAGTGTGGCCATTCAGGGTTGCTGTTGTTGGTGGTGGTGATGCTACTGTTGTTTTGAACGAACTGACAAAGCGGTTGGCTGCTGTTGTTGTTGTTGTTGTTAGCGATGGCCCTCCTGAAAGCAAAATCGCGACGCTCGTGATGATTCTGCTCAAGGGTCTATCTTTCCCTGGATGGGGTTTAGATCAGATTTTATTCTGCCCCTGTTGCTTGTGCTGCTAGTATTGCGCTATGAGAGACGCCGAGTCGGCACATCCTGTCGTTATTGTTGTTGTTGTTGTCGTCGTTGTGGTTGTTTCTGTTGCTGTTGTTGTTACCGTTGCCACTATTGCAGTGGCTCTCTTCCGTGTCGAAACCCATCCAATGGGGGGAGGGGACGGGGACTCACGCATATGGAGTGAAGATACCCCCAGCTGTCTTTCCTTCCATAGACCGACCGACGGCAACAATAGCAACAACAGCAATATCAGCGACAACAACAATACTAGCAATAACTAGGCAGAGTGAATTCATTCTACCCTTCGTCTGCCGGAAAGTGCTGCTTGCTTGGTTCCTGATCCCCCGCCAACGTCCCTCTTCGCCTCTGCTCCCGAACCCCCAAAGCGTCAGACAGTCGTTGGACAGCAGCCCTTTGAGCACAATGGGTATGATCTCTCCGTCCGAGGAGAGGGCTAGTCGGTGGGGTTGGGTCGTGGGGGGGGGGATGGTTGAAGTTTAGGAGGTTGGTGTAGCTGCTCTCCGTAGCAACAGCTGAAGTAGCCGCGGAGCTAGCTGCTAGCAGCAGCACCACCCCCACCACGACCATCAGGAACAGCTCATTCGCTTGTCAGCTCGTTCCTTCGTCATTGAAAGGAAAATGCTGACGTAAACGTGGGAGAAGATGCACCTCCGGCCGATGATGCTCGCGAGGTCGTCCGACCTCCGGTCGGGCCGAGTCCGGTAGGTCGGCGCCCATCTACGTTTCATCGCTTTACTCTTGATTCTACCTGCCTCGTGTCGTGAAGGGTCGTTGTTCTCTCCTGCCTTCTTCTATGTTCCCTGTTCTTCTTCTTCTTCTTCGTCTACCTTCACATCTATCTATCTATATATGTATGCTTCGTTTTACTTGCCGTCGTGTCTCACACCACTCCGCAGTAGTGAGAGAGTAGGGTAAGAAAGTGGGAAGCTGTTGTGTAGGTAAATGGTGGGCAGTAGGCAGCCTATCTGTGTGGATATTGGCCTGCCCAGTTGGGGCTTGAGCTTTGAAACCGTTAGTGGGAATAGCAGCAGTGGTAGCAGAAACGGTAGGAGTTGTAGTAGCAGTCCTTGAGCACTATTAGGGGAAAATAATTTAATATACACATATTGAGCACGACAGAAAGTTACTGGATGTTTAACTTAAACATTTTGGACAGGATTTAAATCTGTCTATACATTGAAGAGTTAACCGATCTAATTAAATCAAAAGGTACTCTCCATTGTTAGCCACAACACTCCCCTATGTCTGGACCGGACTATTGATTTTTATAGCAAATCATTCTGGTTTCTGCACCTTGAGGAATGTCTCCTAGTCTGTTTTTACTACTTCTGGTGAAGTAAGCGTCTTTCCCTGAATAAGTGGTACTTTGACGGTGTGATGTCCGATGAGCACGGTATAGGGAACGGATATATATTTATATAGAAACAGAGAGAGAAAGAGAGGACCTACGACATGCATAATAAGAGTTTCTCGTTTGGCACTCTCCGGACAACAACAACCGAGGCAGGACGCAACCGGCTTCGATAAGACAGTCGCGCGCGCAGTATTTATCCGCGTTGTGGTTTCTGAGGCTTGTTCTCTCCAATTGCTGAAGGGTATACACATACATACTGTTTATTTCGCAATAACATTGCATTTCAAGGTGATACATAATGACAATACAGTCGTCATTATATACAATTTGAACACTTCAGCGAACGTCCCACCGGGCGAAAAAGTGCAAAGACCGCCGATGCGTCTGGCAGCTCGCTGCGTGGAAGGGTATATACTGTCTGTATATTTTGTAATGACTCGACGTTGCTCCTTTTTCTCATTCACAGCGTCTCCGTTGGTGTCGGTCACTCTTACACGCTGCCTCACGTTTGTCCTTGGGCAGTACCCTGATCCTTTTTTGTAGCGCTCTTTTCAAATCCTTATCGGCTCTAGCAGCTTGCTTTCTTCGTCCGAGGCCGCTTTCATCCTTGTGGCGACCAACCTGCTTTCATATAGCGTCCTGCCGTCCGTTGCCTGAAAAGTATCTTCTCCTACTTTCCGTCGAATCTGCACCACTAATTCGTTCATTTTCTTCCGCAGTAACTCTTTCCACAGTCGCATCCACTTTAGCCTCGTTTGTTTGGCTGCTTTTCTCTGTGTACCGTATTGGTTCTGTCTCTCTTGCGTTTCCACCATCTTTGCTCGGAGTTCTCGACTCTTTCCTTTACAAACTACTTTTTTTTGTTTGGTGGACATGCTCTACCTGTAATTTTATTTTTCTCTGCCGTGTAACAATTCAGCCGGTGATGTTCCCATGGCCCGGCGCGGGGCAGAATTGTGTGCATTGGTTATCTCGGTCATTCTTTTTTTTTTGACGTCATCGCATTGCTGCCAAGACCCTGCCATAAACCCTCCTAGTGCTTGGATGAACCGCTTTGCCAGGCAATTCGCCTGCGTTGGTTGATACACGGGGGCGGTTGTTGATGCTGTGTTTCGCGCTCCTCCATCAACTCCTGGAATGCCCTGCTTGTAAATTGTGCTCCATTATCTCTCAAAATAGCCATTGGAATTCCTTTGCGCTAAAACAATCACTGAGCTGCAGTTCGCCTTCACAAGTGCTTCTACCACTTTTGAGTAATAATTCGTTACCCCAATGGCGGATTTTCTGTGGGCGCCCACGGATGTCCGGCCCATGAACATCCAGCGCCAGTCTCTTTCACGGTTCCGATGGCTATGCCGAGATCTGGATGTGAACCGTCGTTCGGGGGCCTGTCTTGTCCAGCTATTTGCACACTGGGAAGATTCTCAGCGTCCCCTCTTCAGACCGATCCATTTTTGACTACTAGAACGTTTGTCCCAGCCTTCATGTGTATTTCCGCGTGACCATTTAAACACCCATTCAATAACCTGTTACAATGGCGTAATTCGACGTAACAATTGAAATATGTATCTTAGAACTGTAATTTTAGTGTTCTAGCCCGTCTCAGTGGTCTATTCCGGCCACTCTGTTCATTATTCCACATGCGGCTGCTACAATTTTATGGGCGCTTAATTAAAAACCATTTAGTGCCAGCAGCCTAGACGATTTTTTCAGCGCTACTAGCTGCATCTCCATGACTTTATATACTTGCAACAACAGAAGCCACCGAAAGCCAAATCGCCTTATGCCGATTATCCAATATGCTGCTGTAATTTTTTTATGTACATAGCAGAACACATCCAGGTGAAATAAAAAAGGCCGGATAACGCCGTTGTTCAATATATATATTTTGATTTTTTTTTAAATAAAAATGTTTTTATTTCACCCGGATATGTTCTGCTACGTACATAAAATAAATACATATATATAAATATATATATGTACCCAAGGTGTATATTAGTCATTGTTGTCTATCGTTCCAAGCCACCTCTCCTACCTATTATAAGATAGGTATGTGGGGGTCAAAAACTGCAACTCTTTCAGAAATATGCCCCTTTGAAGCATCACCGGCGTTACGGCGCCAGTATCGCCCGTTTAGCCTGCCTAAGCGTATAGACTATGCCTCCGTCTTGTTGCCTTCTGTTCAATTAGGTTTACAACTGAACCAATTTATCTGCTCAGCGTCCCTTTAAGCTACTTACGCATCAAGTGCATTATATAAACCCGACAACGATACACAAAGACCACCAGAAAGGCCGAAAAGGCAAGAACGGAATTAGCCAAGAAGGGGAGGCAGGAAAAAAACGACGATCTCTCGCCCAAAATACAAGACGAAACGCTCGAATCTCAAGATCACCGTCAGAAAGAACAAGCTTCAATGCTGTGATTAAGCAGGACGTGTGGCGGAAGCCCCGCTGGATCGAAATGCACGAATGAGCAAAGTGGGCTCGAGAGCACCGACGATCACACCAGACCTTTTTCCAACGTAGACAGAGAAGGACAGAGACCCGATAGTAGTGAATGATGAGGTTACCCCCACCTGTGATAGTCGAGGAGATTCAACGAATGGCTGAGAGGATATCAAAGAGCACGGTTCCAAGGCCCGACGGCACACCTCCGGAATCGGTCAAATGACCAACAACGCGCCCAGAGGCATCAAACACAGTCGTAGACTCACTACCGAAAAAGGTGCGGTTTTCAGAAGACTGAAAGAAAGCCCTGCGGGCATTTATCCAAAAACTGGGGAGGAAACCATATTCGGGCACAGTCTACAGATCCATTTGCCTCGTTATTACGGCTGTTCAGGCCGTGGAGTCGACACTCGCCGGTAGACTTAACGAAACAATCAGGGAAAATACGTCTGACTCTTAGAAGACTAGTACGGACGCCGTAGAAGAAGGTCATGGCTCCATGCCTCCTTAGAGAGATGCTCACTAAGGCCAAGGAGGAGCGACAGAAAAGGTGTATCTAAGAGCGCAAACTGGGAAGTGATCCTGAGCGTAGTGAGCAAAGTAGATGTAACAGCATATCTTCGGCGTCTGAGAAGCCTTCGTACGTGCTTAAGCCTTTATTCGTTCGTCAGTCGAATGTTGTACGCCTGCGGTGCTGGCGATGGTAGTATAGATGGTGGCGTCGAGTCGAACAGTGAATTGAGTTAAGCCCGTGCTCATTCACGGCCGCCGCGGCGATCTCTTGTTATCGTTGGCTCAGGCAAGTATGCTGCGTAGGCAACTAACTACCCCTCAAAAGCTGCAGCCGCGCCGCAATTGCTGCTTCATGCAACAGCCGTCACTAACAAGCCCCCGACGTTGAGCGTTAGGCTCATCATAGGCCGTTGTCCTCAAGTCCGACAACAACAACAAAAACGACCACGGACCCGATTATGATCGTGAGGATGCTGATGGTAATCACGGCCAGCACGATAATGATGATGATGGTGACGGTCTTGATGGTGCCTCCTGCGCCTTGTTTCCTGAACGCTAACCCCAGAGGGGCAGAGGGCGCCTTTGTCGAGGCCGCTAGGGCCGCTGGCGCAGCCTTCAATGATGATGACGATATTGATGTTTATGACGACGTGAATGATGTTGCCAATCATTATTATAGTGATAACGGGCTCTACAGAGTTGGTAACGGAAAAAGTAGAGCTTGTATATGTAGATGTTGTTTTTAGCCATTCGCCACTTGCTTGACCCGACAAGCCGGCTATGATTTAAGGCGGCGATGATGATGATGGTGATGACGGTGAGATCCTTTTGAGTCATCGTAAAACCCTAGCTAGAGCTTCGAGGCATGTCAATGTGCGCGCTGTTCAAGAGATCGCTAGGTAGAGAGTGACCATAATACAGCAACAACAACAGCGACAACAGCAACAACAACAGCGGCAACAGCAACAACAACAACAACGAAAACAACAACAATGATGATAACGGGTAGGGGAATACCGTGGCTGTCCCTTGTCCTGCATTTGCTTTTCATCGGCGCAGGTTGGCTTATAGAGGCCGGTAGAGTCCTCGACATTTAGTAGTCGAAGTTACTTCGTGCTTAGTTCCGCCCCGATGTGCTGTGTCCACGAACCACAGGCCGCTTAGCCGACGGTAAAGATCCAAGTCCGTACACAAGGGAGAGGCAGGCTGCTGTAACGCGAGCTTCTTTCCTGTCGAGCGAGTATTACTACCCTGGCTACTGACCCAGCGCTTACGGGGGTTGTGGGGATTGATTCTTCTTTGAGCCGCTGCAAGCTCAACGGCAACAAGAGAATCAGCAACGATGATGATGGCAAAGTAGAAGAGCATAGGATTAGTTGCATCAACAGGATTAAAAAAATGAGAAGGCTTTAGCCCGAACCCTCGGTCAAAGCACGATAAAAGCGCTGACTACTTCCGACTCATTTCCAAATTATGACGTGGGTAGACGAGATAGCATATCATCACCAATATCACAATCATTATCGAATCGCCATAATACATCCAAGCAAAAAAAAAGTCTCGGGTTTTATGTAGGCGAGCCGGTAAAATGCATTAATTCATTAGAAAGCATTCACAATAATTCGCAATAACAGCAATAATAGTAGAAAAAACATTAGTAATGATATCGGGCCACAAAATAATTTAACCCAGACATTATATGATAGGTGTGATATAAACATAATATATTATATGGAAAATAAATATGTATAAAACCTTGAAAATACATTAGCTTATTGTTCCTGTTTTTTCCTATTTGATAAGGTGTTGTACAAGCCGTGCAAATATAAACGGCAACGTACACGCCCAAGCTAGAGCAAAACTGCAACGGAGCCTTGGCGTTACATTTGTGTACTGTTATACCTGAAATGTAAGTGTGCACTTTTATATACAGTTATTAACATAACAGAGGAGAGACAATAGTTTCGAAGCAAACCTTTTCGTGATTTCTACATGTGAATATGTTGTATTCATGTGTAGGCCCCTTCCAAGCAGATTGTAAATGGCGCACAGGTTATTTAGGATTATGAATTTATCTACGCTGCTACCACAGTCAGGCTGCAGCAGAAGATATCACACAAATGATCCGACTATTGGTGTTTCTATGCTAGGCTAGTCTGATATGTTATACAATACGTTGTTGTTTTATAATAAACTATTACAATTTTACGTGAGACCTAATAATATTTTGGTTGCTTTCAAATGCACGCATTGTTGTGAGGTTTGACGGCTCTTCTTTATTAAACAGATTGGAGCAATTGAAAATGTACAGAGGAAAATCGCTTGTCGTATCCCATTGAGATGCAACGATGACTGTACTTTTCTTGTGATAAACCATATTTGTGAACTGCAGGACAGAGCGCATTATTGTAAGTGAAATCGTTTTTTAAACTTATTTGTAAGGCGAATATTTAGGCATTCCCTCAAACAATTAATCTTAGAATTGCTGGGGCACTATCGTTAAAACAAATCGACAAGAACAAATATTGTGTGAATGGCATATTTTTGTGTAAATGTTGACTGACTGTGTTTGTATGAAACTTGGTAACAGTTTGCAAAATATAGATAGTGTAAATAAAGTCCCTGTGTTACGAAAATAAAGGTGCATTTGCATTGTATTGAATTTCCACCTAATCATCTAGTTTAACTTAGCGTTAAGTGACTACCAACACTTATAAAAAACAAAACAAGGTACAAAAAACTGAGTGTTATATACACAGGGCATTTACAATGTATGCTAAGATGGTCGAAACCTTAGCGCAGTCCCAACATTAACGGGCACTTAAGTGCTAGTATTTTTTTCTGCTCAATGGCTATGTTATATAAGGTAACCATTAGACAAGCAAATTAGAAAAAAATAATCTCTTGCGGAGATAATAAGGACATTAGCATTTGGGTTTATGATAAAACTTCTCGTATGGATATTTTACCTGACCGACAATTTCCCATCTAAAATTTGAAAACAGATATTAATCGGTGATGGAATTTGACCACCGAGAAGTTTAGTATGAGACCCAATGATACCCCGCACATATAGCATGTTGCATTCTATGCAGGAATGCTAACCTGTTAGTTTTACCAGCAACTAAAACCGTTGTTAATGTTGCTGTAGATTGGTCTCGTCCAAGAATAGGACGCCCCGTCTTTAGTCAACGGTCCAATTTTTGTGATTTTGCGATTCGGTGAGATGCGGTAAGTTGTGACCGTAAAACGGGCCTAAAACGGTCGTGATATTCATGCTATGAAGTCTTCGCCTCACAGTACGCGCATTAAAAACTCAAGAACAGCGAGGAGCAGTTGTTGTATATAGACAGTAGTAGCAAGACGGCGATTTTGCAATATATTTATTAAAATAAATCGGTTGTCCTCATTGACTATAACTAGCCAAGCTCAAAACAAAGAACGATTTGGGTGGCTCTCTATAACGTGGTACCGAGTTTTCAGAACTTGCTTTTTGCGCCTGCAAAATAGAACGGAAGTGACCAAGCTGAAATAGCAAACGTGAGCGTTTTTTCAAATATTGCTTATTTAGAGTTGAGAAGGTATGCATAGCTTCGACATGATGGCCATAATATTTGAGTCAACATAATTGTTTTTTGGGTGGTGTAGCAATCGTTATAATGATTTTATTCTTTCGGAGTAAGAAAAATGCCCCCCATAAAATGTGATGGGTAATGCATTTTGTTGTCTGATATATATATATATATATATATATCAGTAACCAGTTCATAATTATGCAGTAACAAATCTGGATGTTACGTAAATATTTGTTGCTTTAGTTGTTAATGAAATACGCGCATTCCATTGTGGAGGATGCATCGTCAAGGCAGAGACTACGTTCACCTGGTCGACTACGATCAATGGCAGACACGCCGCTCCGCTCGCCGGCATAATCTGAGGTCTGGGTGATTAGGAATCGCAGCGGGCTATACATGAAAACATACATACATACATGCATGTGACAGACATACATCCTACACACGATGAACTATTTATGTGCTGCCATATCTCTACATCTGTACACAGGTTTCCCGGACTTGTGTCGAGGGACGGGGGATGTATGGGCGCGATCGCCGCTACCGCGTGCACGCGGCCAGTCTGCACGGTTCGAGTACGCACGTGCTGGACAAGCGGGGGTATGATGAAACGGGAGGAAAAGCAGAGATACTAGAAAGAGGATTGTGAGGGATTGGATGAGGCCATGCAATAATGACATGATGCTATCCGCAACAGCAGCAGCAGACTCTCGTCATGTCTTTCTGTTGGCTCTATATATCCTTCACCGTGTAGTGGTGACGGCGCGCCTGTCTTGAGTGGCGGGAGACGATGTCACAACGGGGGGGCGGGGGTGATTCAAGGCACAACGCTCCTCACCGAGCACGCAACTGGACGGGTCGGTGCGTGCGGGCAGCAGCAAGGCAAGACGCGGCAAGGTAAGGCTAGGTAAGGCTAGGCACGATGGGAGGAACCCCACGGGTTCGGCCGGCTGCCTGCAATGCGGAACCCGGCCGGACGGTCTGGGATCCCCTCACAACACTACCCAGCGTCGTGTGGGGTAAAAAGCGCCGAGCAAGCACGACGAACGGGCCTGCAGACAAGCTCGCTTGTCCTTCACTGTGTGCGCCTTCTCCTTGCGCCGTCGTCGTGTAATGAGAGGCTTCCTTCCTTTTATTCGAGTGAGTGAACGACGAGAGAGCTTCTTCGCCTTTCGTCGATGGCTTCACTCTGCACGGCCGCCAACCCCAACCCCAGTGAGGCTGTTGCTGGTGCTGCTGTTGCCGCCAGCGGCGCAATGCCACTGGCTGGGAATGGAACAGGCGGCTGCTTTGTCGGGGGTTCGGACTAGACATGCTCTTGTTGTGTGTTTCCACTAACAGTTGTACAGAAAAGGGCATGTGTGTGCCGGCGCGTATCGAAGCTGTGAATGCGTCGATACGTGTCGACGAAAATAGCCGAAGTGGTGGATCGGGGTAGTTTTGCCTGTCGACGGACAGAGGCGCAGCCATTTGTTGGACTTGTTAGAGCATATCTTATGACTCGGCTCGTCATAAGAATGTCCACATCGAGGGTGGGCCAACGAGAGGCGCTGGAGTTGCACGGCGGAGTCAGCGAACAGCGAACGAGGGTGCCATCGCAGAGAGTGGAAGCCGCGAGGAGTGCGAAAACAGCAACAGCAGCACGGGCCCGCTGCTACCTGAGGAAGAGAATGTCAAGGACCTTCTATCGGATAAGGACTGTGCGCAAGGGAAGCGAATACACGGAAGGGCAGCTGAGCCGGTGATGTCGTAGTGGCCAGCAAAAAAAGGACTAAGGATAACTTGAAGCCCGCTGATGGCATGATGAGCTCAGCGGTCAGAGGGACTTCGCTGCTTGTCCATCCGCTAGCCACCAGCTTCGATAATTCATCTCGAGGAGGTTTCAAACGAGAGAACGAGACGAGCGAAAGAATGAGTTGAAGAGGAGAAAAATATGAGGCATAAAAGGCAGAACGGAGTGGCTACTTGCGGTTCGTTTTTGATGATCACCATCATCGTCATGTCCTCCAATGTTGGATGGTTTTCTTAGCCGCGACATACTAACTTTGTCATTCTGAAAGGATGTCGCTTGGGCAAAAGAAAGGCTGCTCCTCGTGTCATAGTGGCAATCGTTGTGGTGATATTAGCAGTAGATAGTCGCGCAAAATTAATAACTGCTTGGCTGCAATACTCCTTCATATTCCGCGTCTACTCTTTATAGGTTTCGCAGGATTTTATTAGAGTGCGCGTGTTGATTATATGAAAACACACATGAACGAAGTCTTACCGTACGGAGGGCTAACAATTTGCTATCAATTTGTTTATTTTTTTTCTGAGAAACCTCAAACGTATACAATTAACGCGTTCATTAAAGTGGTGGTTACAATAACGAAACATCGGGCTGATCCCTTAAGGTAGGTGTAGTAACAGCAAATTCTTATGCATGCCGCATCACATAGAAGCATTGTGTTAGAGAAAACACAATTACCATGATTATGGCTGTCTATTCATATCTACTAGCCATGTTGTTTGCAGTAAGAGCCCGGACAAGCATGCATATATATATATATATATATATATATATGTCTCAACAACTCTAAGAGCTTAGACTTCCACTCATGACGGACCATAATCGCCTCCTTCGTGATAGCAAAAACATTCATACAATACGGCGCTATTCAATGCACGATAGGTGACGTTGACTGGTGATGATTGTAACAGCGGTGTGCGATGTTGCGACAATGTGTTGGTGTGATCTACTGTATTTTAATGGCCTGCTGTTTGTCATCAAACAGACGGAAAAACCCAGACTGTCAGCCATCAGTCCCAACAATGGACGATTACTACTCTACCACTTAACGGGAGACAAATACGGGTTAGCTGAGTGGTCTTATTGAACCACCAACTCGAATATATAGAAGTTGCTTAGACCTGGCCTGGAGGATGAAATCGCGCTTACGCCCGCATCTCCGTCCGTTCCGCTAAGATGCACTTTGCCTCGTACAAATAACGCGGTTGCAGAAGCAGCAGTGGTAGCGGTCGGGGAATAGGCACGCCATCTACCCTCTGGATCAAAATACGGGCTGTCAGTATCGGAGGTAGGGCAGGCGAATAATCACCTCTTTAATTGGAGACGCTGAGGAGTTGCTGGATCCTCAGCGATGGGAGGGCACGTCTCAGGTGAGGATACGTGAGAATACGGAGGAGGAGGAGTAGTAGTAGAAACAGGAAGAAGGAGAGGGAAAAAGAGACAGAGCTGGTTTGCTAGGCTTGCTTTCAAATGCGTCATAGTTGGCCGCAGTGGTACAGCCGACAGGCCGGCGGCGACCGGTGGTCTAAATAGACATGGGCGTGTTTAAAGCATCCGCAAGTTTAGAGCGTCGACCTGGGTTTTACTGCAGCCCTGTTAGGTCTGTACATGTCAGTGCTGACGGCGGTCAGAGACGGACGAGAGCTCAGTGCGCTTGAAGATAAAGACGCTGTTTACTAGGGCTGCTTTTCCAGTGAAGTGTGGGATCTGAGGAACTGGCTGCAGTCGTGGTGGCGGCGGCGGTGGAAGAGGCGGCGGGGCCAACGGCGAGAACGACAAGGGGTCGGCTGCGGCTTCCGAACAGTAGGTCGTGAATGGGCACGGGATGAAGTCTGGCTGCGAGCTCTGCTCCGTCCTACCCAGATCCTATAAGATAGCTGACAAGAATGAATGGTAAAGGGGAGCGAGGGGCGAGCGCACAAGGGCTTGTTCCCGCGACGTCAGCGCGGCCGGTGGTTGGGCCGAGCTAGTTGTTGAGTAGTTGGATTTTTACGTGCGGGGTGACGACGACAACGACGATGATGATGATGATGAGGATGGCGATGATGATGATGATGATGGTGATGGTGATGATTATGACGATGGCGATGATGGCATGCCCTAACGCACGCTGCGGCGTGCCAGCGTACTCCCGCCCGCCCTCATGCGATTACGAGCGGAAGCGATAGCCGCGTGACGAGGTCTCGTATCTAGTGGTAGCGGGGTGGGTTGGTATCTATCCGCGGACGGACAACCTTGACACTCGGCCCCTGTCGTCGAGAGGCACTTACTTCTATGAGACGACGACGACAACGATTACCACTACCACGGCTGCTACTACTACCCCTACTACTACTACTACAACAACAACAACAACAACTATTTCTGCCACCACCATTACTATGATGACTATGACGACAACAAGCGGAGTTGCTGAGGCGAGCAAACTGAAGTGCGTGTCGCCGGCAATGACCCCCGTTGCCGGCGGGGGCATTGAAGAGCGGCGAACAGGGCAGGAGAGCGGATGATGGCTCTCTCCGTCTACTCTGGCGTTGTTGGGCTGTGTAGGTAGGGCGCTAGTAGCTGTAGTCATCGCTGTAGTTGTCGTCATCGTCGTAGTTTGAGTCGTAGTCGCCGTCGTCGTCGTCTTAGATGCGAGTGTGAGTCGTCCGTATAATTGGCGCAGTGCAGTGATCCGCGAACCGGTACTGCAGCGGACTTGCCAGGTAACGACGACAGCGGGCGGTTGCAGCTGAAGGGAAGCTGCCCTCCTCGAACTCCTTCCCGCTTCCCGTCCCGCGCTCGAACAGCGGTGGGAGGACAAGCCTAGAAACAGACACCACGACCATCGTCGTTGTCGTCGTCACTCTAGGTTGCCTCTCTCCCTACCCGCCTACCTATCTACCTGCGTACCTACGGTAGGATTACGCTAGGTAGGCGGGAGGGGCGGGGGGGGGAGGCGAGTTTCGACGAGCACTCGACGCAGATAGTTGAGTTTGGACTAGTGCGTCTAGAATGCGCAATGGAGCTGAACGGCCGGTAGTGAGAAATTCGGACTTTACGCACACGCGCACACATCTCGTCGCTCATCACTACGCCTAGTAGAGAAGTGAAGGTAGAGGTGGAGTATGAGGAACGGATGAGGGATGAGGGAGAGGGAAGAGGAGAAGATGAGCAAGGATGAGCGGCGGCGGCAACGGAGTCATACATCCTCTTTCGAGGAGACGACCAGCCAAGGCAGACGGGCAGGACCAAGCAGCACGGAAGCCCGCCCGCAGCAGCAGCTAAGCAGTTCTAGGCAAATAACCAGTCAGCCTTCTTCTGCTTCCACCTACCGTACCTTCAGCCCGCCGCGCACAGCGTACGCAGGGTAGAGGAGAAGGCTTCGTTTGGGAACGAATACTCTAGGTGTTGAGTGGACTGCTGAAATGCTGACGAGACCAGACCAGAGCACGCCTGCGAAGTAGGCCCCTATCAGTCGCCGAAGTTTGAATGACGAACCGCTGATATTTGAGCAAGATATTAAATATATATATATATATATATATATATGATCGTATGGTGCACGAAACTGTACTCCTATATGACTGGTACGTGTATCAGTTCCGCAAATTGCTTAGTTGCTAAAAGAGCTCAATGGCAGAGACGAATCTTAAAGGTAAATAGTAAGAACTAGAGGTCGTACTTACAGGCTCATGACCTGTATTTTCCCTTCTCCTTTGTTTGAACTGTAGCATCACGGGTTTGGCGTAACACATACCTGCTAAAAGATTGTATTTATAATCAATCATATTTACTTTGATAAAATAGGGTATATGCAAAATATTTACCTTAATTAAACATCGTTATATGTTGTCCAGCCGTTCCACCGAGAGAGGAAGTGCTGAGATCTTTGCTGCAGCGCCTGACACCCATTTGAGTGGTACTTAGCGCATTGCTTCAATTTTTTTTTTTTTAATTTCAAACGTGGTTTATTTACAGAACTGCGTTTCACAACGCTTAAGTTCTCGGCAAAAAAAAACATGATTCAAACAACGAAGTAGAAAGTCACTCTCGACAAAGTCCAAGGAGTGCTTTTTATAAGCACTTTACACAATCGCCGTAGCTATTAAGTATCACAAACACATCAAAACAGCAGCTGGTGTGTTTAATTGAACACGAACAACATGTAAGGCTACACACTTGTAAATATACGCACAAACGAAGTACACTTCACTAGTACAGCATCTTCAGAATTCACAACTATGGGTAAAAACACGTTTAAACATTACTATCTAAGCCGAGTGTGTGCCCCTATATACAAAGCACTACAATCCCAATTCCGAATTCACCTAGATTACAAGCCCGATTCTGACTGTGAAATGAAAAGCCATCGTTTTAGTTCACGAACGAAGAAATGTTTCCTTGTTAGGCATTTAATGTATTTGGGAATGCACATCCAGGTTTTCGGGAGACGGCATGCAAGTGCGTGCTGACTGGACTTCAGGGACACAGAGGGCACTGCAAAAGTTGTTGCACGCCTAGATGATGTTCGGCTGAGGGTAGGGATTAGTGGAAATGCGATTTCCGTGGGCACAATACCTTGCAAAATGTTGTATGCTAGCATTGAAACCCTTAGCGTGTAAATGCTTTCCACAGTAAGTAGATTAAAACGACTAAACAGAACACGGACCGAATCCCTTCGCTTCCTTGAAAAAATTGCTCTTAGTGCATCATTCTGTATCACTTTGGCTCTCCGGAGAATTCCATGGTAGCCACCACCCCAGAGAAGAATACCATAGCGCAGCACTGGTAAGAACACGGCTTTGTATACCATAAGTACACCCTCTATGGGGACCCCAATCATTTTCATTCTACACAGCGCAGAAATTAAAGCATAGCACTTAGGTGCAATATAATCCATATGAGGATGCCACCTCATGTTTTTCTGGAGAACGAGCCCCAGGCACTTAGGGGTATGCGATAGCTCAATGTTCCGTGTCTTGAGTATTAAAATGTCAGGTAATGCCAGTTGTCTTGGTGATGAACGAAAAACTATGTAATTCGTTTTACTAGCATTAACAACTAGTCCAAAGCTGTTAAAATGCGAATTATGTTATCAACCTTTAAAAGCGACTGGTGCAAGTCCGTATTAAAATTTCGATGAATCACTCCGAACAGTAGCGTAGTGTCATCAGCAAAGGCAATAGTTAGTGCTAAGTATATATATATATATATATATATATATATATATATATATATATAGTTGTTGATAAATATTTTTTTTACCATGAGTGTGTAATGTCCTTTATGGTGCACTACTACATGATTCCCCGGAACCTCAAGTAATCAACCCTTAAAAAAATATATAAATATATAGATATATTTCACTAGCTATTGTAATTCAAGCCCGGTAGCGTGGTGGCATGCGTCTGCGCCTCGCGATGTTTTTGTATGTATGATATGTTTTTTTTGCAAAAAGAAGAAATATTGCTAAGATGCTAGAAGCTATCGGGTAATCGGCCTTACTCAATTTCTCGTCAAGGCATTTAACGCGTTTTAATGCAGTTTCCGGCACACATGGACTCTATTAATTTTATCTCGCCAAGACAAGTTGTTTGTTGTGTAAGTAGGTCTACCGAAACTAGTAATAGTAGCGGTAGCAAGGCTTTCGACTGTGTCGATGTTGTTTATTTGTCCCTTTGTTCCTTAAAATTAGATAATGGCGTTTATTATTGGTTTCGGTTGTCATCTCTTCAAGATCGGTTAATTACTCTAACGGGCCAAGCGGCCTCATCCGGCTAGATTCCTATGCGCCTTGGGATACCTCAGGGATCTGTAATAGGACTTTTTCTGTTTATTTTTGTATATCAGTACTTCTCTATAGAGCCTAGACAAGTTTTTCATATACGTGCCGTATCTGATGCTGGCGACTGAAGTCTGCTCGACCCTTTATCTAGGTATAACCCACGGGCTGGTTTTGATATGGCAAATGAAGCCTTGGCAGTCCTCGGTGATGCTTTTTGCAAGGTTCGGATAAAGACTCGCAGCACTTCAGGCTTTGAAGAATAGTCCATTCGCGCTATAGTTGGTCTGCGACTTACAGCCGGCTTCCAACCTAAATAGCACAGTTAAATTGATGTGAAACAGCAGATTCGTTTTTTGCGCTGCCAGTTTCCCTTACAAAATCTCGATCAACAATCTTATCGAAGCAGGTGATTTGTTCCAGACCACATCTTCTCTTGCTGCACCGTACCACCTACAAAACCGGCAACCTTACTTCGCCATTACTATTCCGCCAAGACGTTTGAGAATGGACCACGTAATCATCCATGTGTCATTTAGAATATAATGTATGCATTGTTTTGAATAGATTAATACTCAATTTTTAGGATTACTTTTATTACTTCAGACTACATGACTATACACTCCTCCATATGTTATTATTTTAGTTATTATCTTTTCTGTTCGTTTTGATGCAACGAGCACATGACCTCCGAGTTAGCCCCTGGACAACTCCCTCAGTACAAAGGCTATAGGTTTTTGAGTGTTTTTGCAAGTACACTATGAATAACACTATGTGTTTCATTTACATATAACGTTTTATTCATATGTGCAATAGATACCCTTATAAACTGACGCGCACGAAGGAAAACGTGTGTACTTTAACCATCGCACTGAAATGAGCTAGAAGAGTATTTTTTACAGCGATATTTACAATAATAATAAATCAAATAGTTGCCGCAACGCAAGCATCAACAACAATTACCACCGCAACAACAACAACAACAGCAACAAAAACAACAATAACAAAAATAACAACGACAGCTCTAGCCATAGCAGGAGTGCACAGGCAAAATGTGCCGTGTTCGTCGGTAGGTTTCCTTTCGTGTCAAGAGACGTGGAGATGATGGCAGTGGCCAACGCAGAGATTCGAGCCAGTGGGCCAGCAGCAGAAGCGTGCACCCAAAAAAGGCGACGGATTATCGATTGAAAGGTCCAGGCTCTTAAACAGAAAAGGCAGAGAGGCACGGACGGAGAGAGAGAATTGTACCGAGAGAGAGAGAGAGAGAGAGAGGGGGGGGGGATGAAACGAGTCTACCTACGTACTAGCATGGACACAGATAGGTGGCGAGAGAAAGAAGGATATGTATATATATATATATATATATATATATAGAGAGAGAGAGAGAGAGAGGGGGGGAGGAAGAGTGTGTAGAGGACTTAAGTACCCGCTTCAGGGGCGCAGCCAGCAGAACGCAGCTGCCATTGCAGGAGAGTCACTTCAGACCAGTGCGGCAGGCTCATCCGACGTTTCCGCCACCGCCATTCGCATCCACGCTGGTAATCCGAAAAGTTGTCATCGAAGGCGGGGATGGGGACAAAAAATAAATAAACAGGCTATCTATCTCTCTCCGCCACGACGACTACACGACGCTCGGCTTCCTCGCGGGGCGTTCGTCCATGCCAACCAGCGGGTCGTTGACGCCCGGCAGGCGCAAGTACGCACGCTAAACTTTGTCGTTGTTGTTGTTGTTGTTATTGTTTTTGTTGTTGTTGTTGCTGTTTTTGTTGTTGTTGTTGCTGCTGTTTTTGTTGTTGTTACTGCTGCTGCTGCTGCTGCTGTTGTTGCTGCTGCTGTCGCTGCTGCGTGTTGGCTGGCTTGCGACGTGCCGAGAGGCGTCGAATCTCTAAGTGTGTCTCGCTCTCCCATGATGTGCGTGGCCAGAGCGTGAAGACGACCACTCCGGCGTTCTACCCGGCGACACGTTGACACGTCGACCAGCTGCAGCAGCTGCAGCAAACAGCCTGACAAAATACAGCCGCCATGAATACCGACTTCTATGACATCTTCTGTTCCACCACTGCTACTCTTAGTGTGACTGCTGCAATTACTACTAATTAGATTATTACGATTATCATCATCATCATTACTACTATTACTACGCTTACTACTACAGCTACTACCATTACTACTACGACTACGATGCTAGCATTGCTACAACCTCTACTACGGCTGCTAATACCCGGAATGGGATTCGAGCTGAGCTCTCGTCATAGCGAGCATGGAGTATGTTCGGTGGTTGTGGAAGATGACGAAAAACAGACGCAATGGTGGCATGACAGCGCTAAAGGCTGAAAAGAGACTGGCACGATTCAATCTCTATGTCGATTTGCCTCAAACGGCCGCCCGCGTTGAAGGGCAAGGCCAGTGACAGGATTAAAGGCTTTTGCGTGTTTTGATTCTTTTTTATTTGTCGGTCGTTCTTCTTTGCGTTTCTGTGCAAATAGATTACATATGCTTCCATTGCGCAAATGGCAGACAAAAATAGAGAGAGAGAGAAAGATCACGTAACGGTGAGCAGCTATCCGGATACGACAACATACACACACGCAAAGGCAGCTCCACACGGGGCTCGCGATATGCTCGTACGCTCTGTACGGTGGTGTAGGCTCGCCCACTCAAATGTTCACTCGGTTGGTGTACGGATCGACCAAAGGCGAAAAAGAGCACATCAGTCCAGTACTGCATTGACACTTTCCGCCGGACGGCTTATGTGTAGAGAAAGCTTATAGGGATCTTTGACTAGATCATATTGTGCAATCACAACAAGCTCGATTTGTACATACCACGTATTTACGTACGTATTTATAGAATGTATGTACAAAACAGGCTCGGAACAACGTCTGATACATATTTCCTCACACTTGCAATTGGTAAGCCTGCTGGCGTAATATGGTAGGCGTTCTTGCCTATATATATTCGAGGAATCCTCCAGAAATGGCGGGTCCCTAGACTGGACCCCCCGTAATGGTGCACACGTTCGCCGGGGACCCAAATGTCATGGTCCGACTGTGATTGATTGATAACATTGAAGATGCAAGAATTCGGTCAGGTGTTTAAAGCAACCCTATAAATTAATTTTATTTTATCGTTACTTTAACACCTATTTTTTTTTATCACCCTTTTCAATAAGCGTCTTGTCAATAAGATATTCTAGCCTTCCAGGATTTGTCTTTCAGGTCTTACGGCATTTGAGCAACACCTTAAATCGCGATTGCGGTGGTGCAGAGAATTTGTACAGGAAAGCGGTAAAAACCGCGTTCAAATGAAAGGGCATAAGAAAAAGCTTGTACATGCTTCTTACCGTTGTGTGTTTATGCGTGCATGTGTGAGTTTAAATGCGTATAAGCCGACGTCGTCCTAAATGCATATATATATATATATATATATATATATATATATATGTGTCAATTGCCAGCTGGTTGCTGGAGCATGTGTAGGCTCGCGCGGGCTGTCCACATCAGCGAGATAGAATTTATCGCCAAACTCATGGATAAGGTGTAACACCACACTTCAAATCCGATCCCTGCAATGCTCGATCTTATCCGAGCTGCCCTAGCGTAACAGGCGGACCATATTGGCAGTAAAGCTACGAATGGTGGCAGTTGCAGGAACACCAGCACCCATTGTCCCTTGCAAAATAAGTGTCGACCTCAGATTGGTCTTGCTACGGACAGGCTGGTTGCATCGCCAGCTGGCCAAATATATATATGTGTGTGTGTCTGTGCTTTCCATATCCGTTTACCTATTTCCCCATTACCTATATATTATCTGGTCATATGTCTACCCATGATATATATATATATATATCATCGCAAGAAGATACTCTAGAGTTGGCGGGTGACAATATACCAGCTGAGAGATGTCACCAACCGAAGGTTAACTGGACCGAGAAAAATCTGTCGATAGCACACTAGTACCAGTCGTTCACCAGTCAATTTTTTTTACTTTAACTGGACCGTCTGATTGCAGATCTGTCGTTACTCTTCAATCTATAAGCATCTACTGGACAGTACGACAATTGCAGTATAGCTTGAAATCTTCATGGGGCTTAGAGCGAGTGCACGATGCACACGTTGTGAGTGTTCTGACTAGTCCTCAATCCGGAGTACATCTGAAGGCAACAGCAGGTGACGGAAGCCGAGCCAGGCGGGATGAGCTTCTAGACTCGGTACAGGGATTTATGCTTCGTCTCAAGATTCGGCACGGGATTAAAGTCTATTGGCGCAGGCTTGCGCCCAGCCTTCCCTTATCACATATAATCCTGAAGCTGTACAACGAGCAACAATAGAGAAACCTATTTAAGTCGCTACTTATCTTGCAGGTGAGTACTCACAATGAAGGGAAACGGACAGGCACTATCTACTTAATGAAGCATTGGTGTTCCACATCCTTTTGTCACGTGTTAGTCATGACCGATCATAGTCT
>QVRM01006557.1:0-5000 GCA_003439945.1 Dermanyssus gallinae | reverse complement strand
TATATATATATAAACAACGTGTTTGTGCTTACATATATATATATATATATATAGACAACGGGACTGAATTTTAGTCCCGGAGTATGACTCTGTTGTCATAAATATCATTCACTTTGTGCGTATGAGGGCTTGCTTTCTTTCGAAGGTCGTGGCACGATACATGTATAATATCACGCGTCATGCGGCACCTCTGGTTTACCTTTGGCATTTCTGGAAAACCAAGTGCTATTTTTATTTTGGAGGATCATTTACTATATATGGGGGGAGGCTGCATCAGGAAGCAGTGAAGATCCAGATCCTGCCGTTTTTAGTTAAAGCAAAGCCTGTCACCTGCTGATTAAGGGGAACAGAAGGTAGTTACACAGCAACAAGCGATAACGTGATGTTAGAAGCCCAGGTCTCTGAGTGTTTACTGGCCCTTTTTCTGCCACTTCGGCTTATACGACAGCGATAACAAAAAAGCTGCCGAGTAATGGCAAATTTGTTGACCCGTATTACTTTTACTGTCGCATACATATATGTTTTCCGCGGCATAATTAGAGCTCCTTGTCTTTTTCTGACTTCAAATGTAAAAGGTAATAAACTTTTTATGATCACATTAAGTATGTTAGATAGCGCCTTTTTGTTCTCTCTCTCTCTCTCTATATATATATATACATATATAATCGTTATAAATCATGATTCCTGTGCACTAATTGGTGCCAAGGGGTGACGCTGTCATCCACATGCAGTCACCAATCTGAGATATGTGTATATATATATATATCTATATATATATATATATATATATATATATATATATATATATATATATATATATATATATATATAGAGAGAGAGAGAGAAGAAGAAAAGGAAAGAACATTTTACTCTAAATAGAAATTTGATGCCCATATCTATTATAACAGCGGCTATGCTTTAATGGACGACGACAGTTACGACGTTTTTTGTTCATGCGCAAGCGGAATGAATACTGATGACCTCCATCTTATGCATAAAGTTAGGCTCCTTTCTTGGCTCTAATGGATGTATGCTTCTACATATATAGTCGAATTGGCATATCCATTCTTAATGAGCATCGCCTAGAAAGAACTTGTTGTCGTTATTGACGTCGACGTTAGCAATATGTATTAGTTTTACCACTCATAGTAGAGATTTCAGTAAACTATATTGATATTAATATATACATTTGGACGTTTATGTGAAATGCAGTCATTATTATATGACCACCATTTATTATTACCATTATTTACCAAGCCCACCACATCGAAGCCACAAAGGCCACACAGTAGGCCAGTGAAGATTCGTCTGACTCGTTGCGCGTCTTTTTTGTTGCCGTTATTTGTCCCGTTGACGATTCACGTCTAGCTTTCTCATCTCTTTTGCTATGCAGGTACCATTGGCCGGACCAGTTCTCCTGGAGGCATTCATAACTCGGCAAGACCTGCATAAAATAGTAGGCCACCTTTCTGTGGTCTCCTTTGGATTGAAGCTTGAGACCCGATATATATATATATATATACACAAAGACAAAATGCATCTCGAATAGAGATGACACATTTGAATGTCTTTATATACGCATATATATCATCAGCCTGAATGCTTTTGCGTTAATTTGCAAGCACTAATGAGTAAAGCTATATATATATATATATATTTATATATACATTACAGCATCAAAGAGAAACGTTCTTCGCAAGTAATACAAATAAGTATCATGCGGATTGGCTTTGAACTGCGTTTGTAGCATATCGCGTAATTGTAACATGCGAGGTCCTCCATTGACAACCAGGCAGTACGAGTACCGTGCTGTGAATAAACCTTTTTTTGTTGGAGGCTTAACTGCAACGAAATACGAAGCGAAACAGGTGCAATTCGCGGCTTTGGATGAGAAAACGTTGCTAGAAGCCTAACCAGACACGCGTGCCAATTTTGAAGAGCATTTTGGAACGATTGAGACAGAATTCGCGGATTTTTGGGGCCGACTTGTAACCGTCAAGGAAGCTTAGATTCACCACTGCGCTCCAGAACCGGAAAATGCCGCCAGGGAATAATAATAATAAAAAGAGAAAATAATCTTGACCGGAAAGGTTTTGTCGATCCTTTTCTGGAATGAAAAACGTACTCTATTAATTGACTACAGAGAAATAGCCCGGTTGCACGCAACACTCTTGGATCAGCTGAAGGAACGCATTATAGCACAACGGTCCGTGACTGTGCAGTTCCACAGTGACAATGCGCCCGCTCTCTTTTCACCATGGCCAAATTAGGCAAACAAAAGTTCTAAGTTGTCGAGCATCCTCCACATTTCCCGGACAAAGCCCCGTGCGGTTCATATCTGTTTGGAAGCCTCAGGAAGTCTGTCAAAAGGTAGATATCAGAACAACAATGATGTAATATAAGCCGTAGAAGAGCTTTAGGTACAAAGATTCTAAACGTTTCGCTTGTGGTATGCTATTGAATATGGTTGGACTAGATGTGTTGAGCTTCGTGGGGACTTAAGTGAACTGTAAAAGGTGCGTGATCTTTGTCCGTCTATTGCTTGTACTCCATGCTACGAAATGATGTATACATATATATATATATATATATATATATATATATATGTGCCAGCGAGTTGGGAAGCAGCAACAGCAACATCGTTTTTGGCCAAACCGGCTCTCTTCTATTTCTTTTTTGTTTTTCTTTCTTTCTCATTCTGGCTTGAGTCTATCTGCTACTATATATTTGTCGATGTTTTTCTTCCCCTTACAACTGTTCACTGTTTCTGCTCGCTCGGCGGGCATATTGACACAAGTCGCCGAATGGTGTACATGCTGCTCTAAAACGAAAAAAAAAAAAAATTGCTTCTTTCCGCTGCAACATCGATTATTGTTACTGTCATCGCTTTCGTCGTGGGTCGTAGTCTTGCTGTATGTATATGGTTTTGTACCTGAACGACGAGGCAGCCTTCCGCCCGCCGGTCTATTCTCCGTAGAGGAGAACTATAGTACAGCCTACAAAAACAAACGCGTGCGTTCGACGGCAAAAACAGGATCGACGGATCGAGTCTCCTCGCTAGCAGCGTATTCCATTGCGGGCGGACGCATCGTTGCATGTTGTGTGCTATAAGGACCACCACAACCGCCAGTACCGATACCCCCAATACCCGCCTCCGATTATGATGATGATGATGATGATACTAATACGACTGAAGCGGCTACTTGAACATTTCCCGAGCCATCTACATGACTAGCACTACTTGTACAATTACCAGTTCTTCTTTCTTCGTCGTCATCATTGCGTTCTTCCTCTTTATTTGCTACCACCTCATCCACTCGTCGTGGTCATTGTAATTCGCCCCATCGCGAAGGGCACGAGCGAGGGAGGGAGTGACCTTTTCGAGCCAGCCTTCATGCAGCCAACCAACGAAGGGTTGAGATCCAGAGAGCTCATTCGCTGAAAACCTACTATCTTTGTTGATTCTCTACAAGAGAGACGACAAGCATCGCTTGCTGTCGCTGTCTTCTTGCTGCTGATGTTGCTGCTGCGATTGGTGCCGCATCCATTGCCGGCCAAAACAGGTAAAATTATCGCTATACCGCCGGACCGCGTTGCGCCATGGTTCTGGTTCGTCGTCAAGGCGATCGGGCGACTACAATGCAGCTACACTACATACGACAGGTGAACAAGCAGGTTAGGTTACAAATCACTACTACTAATACAGCTGCTTCTGAACTTCTCAGCTAGAACTTAGTTAAACAGAAGAAAAGCGCGGAAAATTGAGGAAACAGAAAAACTCCCGCCTTCCGCGCAGCTCTATAGTACGGAGGCAGAAAGAGATCGCATAGACTCATCGCGCTCACGCAAAACACAGACCGTGCCTGTATTGGGGAGGATGAGAGATGGGGGGAAGTTGTCCGATGATCGGCGTTTGTTCGGCCCCTGCTTGTCGTCGTTGTTGTTAATGTTGTTGTTGTTGCTGCTGAGTTCACATAGGACACAACAGCAGCTGCAGCAACGGCCTATTTCAATGGCGAAGCTTTCTCAAGTGGTCGCAATAATCGGTCCTACAGCGCGTAATTGTAGTTTGCCGCTCCTGGGGGGTAGTTCTTCCCCACAGTGGTGTTTCGTTGGTCTAGATCGCTGTGTTGTCATCATCCCCAGTTGGCATACACTTGTGCGTTCACTACGACAAAGGCTGTGAAGCCAGCTGGTGACCGCCGACGTCGATACGTAGGCCGCCACTGTGTCGTCTGCCTACCCGCCTACGCTGCAGGGTAGGCAGGCGACACAGTGCGGCCTGGCCGCATTGAACTACATTAGCAACAGCAGGCGCTTTCCTGCATCACTGCCCTGCAGTTCGATCTACCATGACGAGCTGAAGTGGCTGCTGAAATACTGAAGTTTGCAGACGTCCTCACTAACATGCGAACCGATAGACCAATTGCTGTTGATTGATGTTGCTGCTGCTGCTGCTGCCACGGCTGCAGGAGTGCAAGCGATTTGCAGAGTTGCAATTTTTCTTTCGATAGACTCGAGGACGTACAGACCACCCTCATACAGGTAGGTACACATGAGCACACATGAAGAAATAGAAAAAGATGAAGATTGGAAGAAAACGCACAAGGAGAATAGAAGCCACAACAAAGAAAAACATGCGTATGTAACAACATCAGTTTTTTTAGTTGCTGTCGCATGCGTACTCGTTCTGCCCAATGTTCCATAGAGTACTCTCGCGCATTGAACTTTGGTGTGCACCCCACTTCCTCGAACGTCTGCATGCTATCAGCGTCGCTACCTGATACCAATGGTTAGAACGACGACAACGACGATGATAATAAAAAATCATCATTTGATTCATGAGTAGGTCAAGCCAATTGGCTGACATACTAGCCCAATCCCGAAATTAGTTGACAAACTAACATAATAGCTCTATTAACCGATGGTTGGTTTTACAATATTGCGCGAACAGAGAAAGCACACATTCACATACATATATTCATCACGGCTCTAAAAGT
>QVRM01006556.1:0-53470 GCA_003439945.1 Dermanyssus gallinae | reverse complement strand
ATGTCGTATGAAGCTTTGGGGCTTTGTGTGCAATCAGCGGTGGTGGGATGTACCTCGTAAGTCTCTGTCCAAGTACATTCTTGGGTAGCGGGCGGAGTGCACTACCCGAATATCCTAATCGTTTACGATAAGCACCGGGGGAAGATACCGTCTTAAGCCGAGCAGAACGACTCCCTCGTCTTTGGTCGGGGCCAGCGTTAAGCCCGCTCTCCTCATCTAGACGGAAATCTCAATCAAGGCATCTTTGGCTCTAAGTTCCAGTCTCTGGAGAAACTACAACATTGAGGTCATCCGCATAAGCTAAAAGCTCTGTCCTTTCTAGTAGATTACTCAAGCGTAGGACATCGGTTGACGCCAAGTTTCCTAAAAGAGTACATAAGATGGAACCCTAGGAACTCCAGCTGTCATTTCAACTTCGGATCCCTCATTGTCTACCCGCCTTTGTTAAGGTAGTCCAAGACAACACGACAATGGTAGTTTGGAACTTTCTTTCTCTTGAGCGTCTCCACTATCATCCTCCAAGGTAAGCTGTGAAAGCATATTTAACATCTAGGAGTACTACAATGAGGAAATCCCTGGACCTTGCCCGGGAATTGTTGTAGCGCTGCCACCTTTGCAACGACCCGCTGTATTGCGGAAAGACACCAGCAACGATCTTGCTATATCCCAACTGTTTCGGTGAAAGAAGACCGCGTGGTTCCGCGAATGATTGCAAACGGTCCCTATAATTGTTTTAATTACCCTTGGACAGTGTACAGAACGCCTGGCCGATAGGAGCCGTCTACCTTAGGGATAAGCACGAGCTCGGCTTTCTTCAAAACCAGAGGCAAAATTAAAATTCTATGAGTGACCCTAAGACTTTTCACTTTCGCAATATAATTGCGCAATGCAAAATTTCTTTTATCCATGTTGCTGCGCCTTGCCCCGGTAAATCTTCGCTTGACATGGATGCATCGTTCAGGTCCCTTCTTTTTCTAGTATACTTGCCAGCCTCGCTTGCAGCTCCTTATTTTCAGGTAGTTTAAGTCGGGGCGGTCTAACCGGGGCAGAAGGGGCTGCTGATGGAGTGATACCGTCGACGTCAATTTTTATACAATAGTGATCGCTAAGATTTTCTCCATCAAGTTGTATGGCCCAATTTAAAATTTTAAAAGCGTGGCTTCTCTTCTAGGTAATCAAATCGATGTACGACTTAGTTTTCTCTGCGGTGCAAGGCAGGGTTGTTTCTTTTATCAAAACGACAAGGTATCACAAAGTATCACAAACACAATTAAAAATTACGTGTTTAAAAATTTGAAGTAAAAAAATGCGAGGGTAAACGATCGCCAAACTGTCGGTATCTTTAGAATCGATGACTAACGGATCTCGAAATCCTAACTAACGGAATCAACCATAATACCACTTACCCCTTGAGCTTCTGACTTAATTTTGTAATGGGACCGTTATCCAGACAGTAATTTTCTTATATTCAGTAACTGATCATTGAGCTCACAATTTCCAAAAGTAACATATAAGGCATTCTGATTGATGCGCTGGATTGGTCGTGTGGACGCGGTTGGCAAGTACAGCACTGGAGACAACAAACGCAAGACACCGATCCGTGGTTTCATCGTTGTATGTAGTCTCCTGGACGATCGGGGTTATACTGCTGCCCATGTTTCCCTACTTCATTCGTGACTGGAGAGGTGGCTGCAGTTTACGCTGAGCTTCGGATCTCTACCCCTGATCTCGTCAATCTTGTGAGTACTGGCAAGCACGTAAGCTTTTCCTGCCCTTCTGCACATAGCCCTGGTGCTAACAGCTGTGAATAGAATACTAATAACGACTTAAAAAAAAAAAATATATATATATTATATATATGTATGGATGTATTATTTTTATCGGCTGTTGGAGGATAATGTGTTCATATTCGCTGCCATGTTACTTGCTTAGCAAGGCGTTACCAAACATGAAGACTGACTCCTGAGGCATTGAGAGATACATCGAAGGTACATCAGTTAAACGCATATGCTGAGTATTAGAAGAGGTCCGGGCAAGCTTAGACAGAATTAGCGTAGCTACCCACGCCCACTGCATTAACCGTTACAAGGGCAACTTTATACATGCACATATAACACGCTAAAAATATTTAGAAAGAGCAATGACACATATCTGCATAAATAAATACACCCCACCTAAGCACTCATATTATATCATACGTCTTACAGCGTTTAGATGGTTTGGCGGAAGTCATTTTTTTGTATCGCATTTAACACACGAGTCAAGCCTTATTATTTATTTGAAACCAATTCGAAAATGAATTCTGCAATTCGTATTCAAATTTGGTAAAACAAAAATGCATGTTCCGTGTCGGACAAATTAGGTTGCTCCCGTTTTTCTCCACAGGTCGCTCCTTACTCATCACGTTTTGATGACCCAAAAACCCCTTAATAAGGGCATTTGATACACAGTTGTTGTTCAGTCGCACACAACACAAACGATACCAAACTCACTATGCAAAACGCGGTCTGCAATACGTTGTTACTTATTCATGCATATATAGCTGTACATACTCGACGAAGTCGACTGCGATTCTTCAGACCTTAGTCTCACTCTACCTTAGATCTTATGACACCTACATACAGCTGGCAATATCACTATTGTTCGCTTGTCGTCGCAGGCTGATTGACGAGTCACCCAAATGGCTCCTGGCAACTGGACAGACGGATCGAGCTCGCCCGGTTATTCGCCGAATGCTGCATAGAAACGGTTTCGCCGACGGCGACCGAGAAGTGGATGAGATAATCCGTGGCTCCTCGCGTGAAGTCGCAAAACAATGTGACGGCCAAGCGCGCGAGAAGACATCAGTCCATTCACTATTCCGCGGGCGCGCCATGGCCATCACCACGCTGGCGTTCCTCATTCACTTGTGAGTGAGAGTAAATCCGTTTGTCTCAACCTCCGCTTGGCCAATGTTGCATGTCTATATTCCTTGTGCATATACGTACATTTTACTCTAATTGTAGTCGACACGTTTGCTTCAGTAGACCTAAGTGTAACCTGGTTCTTGATCACCTTGATTACCAAGAAACATTTCTATAATTTTGTACCGTTCTTTTATGTCTGTCATCCTTTCAATGTAGGACAGTCTCTACCGCTATTATCACATAAAATTGTGTGATTTAAAGGGCCAAACAATGCAGTGCTGCTAACGATACAAATATCTGTAAGGAGAAATTAATATAAATAATGATTCTATGTTGTTCGCATTGAGGTGTCGCAACAATAATTCTAGGTTTGCACAAATGAAAGTGTTGTCTCTAGTATATAGTTTTGCAGAAATGCAATAAAGCGATATTTTCTTCATAAATGAGTACTTGTAAATGTTGTGCTGTACAAGAGTTCTTGACTCATGTTTGCGTTGCCTGTGAATATTTTCTTTAGTCCTTTGTGCACTATGGTCTACTACAACATGATCTACTTCGTCGTGGGCGTGGGTAGCAACCCGTTCCTAAACACACTGTTTGCGGGCATCTTCACAATACCGAGTTCGTTTCTCGTCTTCACGATGATCAAGCTCTTTCGGCGAAAGATGGTTTATTACATTCTCAACATTTTGTCAGCGCTGGCAACATTTGCGCTGTGCTTTACGTCCGACGGTATGTTATGATAGCGGACATCGCGCTATAGTTAAGCTGTTGTCTGTATACTTGTGCCCGAATGAACTGATCTGTTGGTTGCAACCCAGCATATAGTTTTAACCTTGACTGTTTAAGTTAAAATTGATAATGCCTGGTGTATAAATGTAACTATTCTTGAAGCCTGACCGATTTCCGTTCGTTTGCGAAGGCTAGCGCCTGCAACTCACGTCGGCCCTGCAATCAGTACTCGAATTCTAACAAAAAAAAATCAAGATTTAGATGTGATTCAATGAGAACGCAATTATTAATTAAAAACAAATTAGCTACACATGTAGAGTGCTACTATTGCTATTAGCCAGCTAGCTGTCTTGTCGGCGCAAAGATGATCATCGTCTTAGTTTTTGCTGTTGTTATTGCTGCTGGTGCATACATTGACAATATAAAAATATATATATATATATATATATATACAGGGTGTTACGTAAAAAGTGGTACTTCTTTTAAGGTTTGATAGAGCTCGGCAAGAAAATAATTTTTCCCAATGGGCGGAAGCCAAGAAAACGTTTTGTTTAGGAGTGAGGATGAAATTTAGAAAAGTCGTTATTCTGCCTTATTTTCTCCTACATAGTTGTACAAAATCTACGTTTGCGGGAGAACCAGTCAACGTATGAAGCAACCGATCATACCAGTGTGTTCGGCGGAAAATTTTGCATAACCTAAATGGCACCTAACGCAAGCTAGCAAAAAGCAAATAGGTGGAATAAAAAAAATCATAAAAAGTCGATTTGTTGTTATAACTTACGTTTAAGCTTTCACGTGCAAAATCTAAAAATTTTGCCATTGCGCACAAATGACGAACACTCTCTGACGATAGCAAATTTAATGCCCGTAATTTTCGTACCAAAGTGGTGGTGCTGCGTTACGTAGTTGCTGAGAAACTAGGCTTTTTCGACAGCCATATCAAAAGCAAAGGCATGCATACTTCCTAGCATCTTGACCTGCTTTACCACAGAAACCACTTGCGCACGTCCAGAAACACACCAGCATTTATTTATTATAAGAAGTGCTCGAAGTTCCGTCCGCCTACCACTAAACACGTTCTGTAGCGATTGCACAGGCTCTCTTGCACTCGTGTAAATATGTTAGGCATTGCCCTAACGGCGTCAGCAGCGTTGAATATACGGTCAACCAGACCTTCACGCGATTCAACGGGGGTTTCGTAGACAACACTCTTTAGGTAGCCCCACAAAAAAAGTCGAGGCTTGTTAAATCGGGGGAGCGAGGTGGCCAAGCTATAGACCCGCCTCGGCCGATCCACCGATTCTTGAATGCTTCGTTTAGGTATTCTCGAACCGTAGCAGAGTTGTGTGGCGGCATTTTCAGACGAAAGCTTTCCAGGATGCCTTCTAACAACTGGGTAACGTATGAATCAAAAACGCGCGATACGCAGCTGCATCTAATCTGGCGGAAACAAACACACCAGCATTTGTTTACGCTGAGCAGCCGGCTTTGTTTCGAAATTATTCGCCGTTCGCACAAGCTTCTATCGGAAATTTGCGCGGGCTTTGATTCGGAATTCGTCATTCGAGACGCCAAAACACCATAAGAAAAACCGCCAACGCCAAAAGCTATAAAACGAAGTGTCAGGTCTGCCTATCGCGCATTTTTGATTTATACGTTACCCCAGCTTTTGGAAAGCGTCCCGGAAAGCGTTCGTCTAAGAATGTGGTTCCAGCATGATGGTGCGCCGCCACACAACTCTGCTACGGTTCGAGAATACCTAAACGAAGCATTCAAGAATCGGTGGATCGGCCGAGGCGGGTCTATAGCTTGGCCACCTCGCTCCCCCGATTTAACAAGCCTCGACTTTTTTTGTGGGGCTACCTAAAGAGTGTTGTCTACGAAACCCCCGTTGAATCGCGTGAAGGTCTGGTTGACCGTATATTCAACGCTGCTGACGCCGTTAGGGCAATGCCTAACATATTTACACGAGTGCAAGAGAGCCTGTGCAATCGCTACAGAACGTGTTTAGTGGTAGGCGGACGGAACTTCGAGCACTTCTTATAATAAATAAATGCTGGTGTGTTTCTGGACGTGCGCAAGTGGTTTCTGTGGTAAAGCAGGTCAAGATGCTAGGAAGTATGCATGCCTTTGCTTTTGATATGGCTGTCGAAAAAGCCTAGTTTCTCAGCAACTACGTAACGCAGCACCATCACTTTGGTACGAAAATGATGGGCATTAAATTTGCTATCGTCAGAGAGTGTTCGTCATTTGTGCGCAATGGCAAAATTTTTAGATTTTGCACGTGAAAGCTTCAACGTAAGTTATAACAACAAATCGACTTTTTATGATTTTTTTATTCCACCTATTTGCTTTTTGCTAGCTTGCGTTAGGTGTCATTTCAGGTTATGCAAAATTTTCCGCCGAACACACTGGTATGATCGGTTGCTTCATGCGTTGACTGGTTCTCCCGCAAACGTAGATTTTGTACAACTATGTAGGAGAAAATAAGGCAGAATAACGACTTTTCTAAATTTCATCCTCACTCCTAAACAAAACGTTTTCTTGGCTTCCGCCCATTGAGAAAAATTATTTTCTTGCCGAGCTCTATCAAACCTCGAAAGAAGTACCACTTTTTACGTAACACCCTGTATATATATATATATATATATATATATATACACATACATATATGAAGCGAATAAAAGAGAGATTGATAAAAATTAGACCATCGTTTATAGTGTTCATTGTGATTGTTTTTTCGTTTTCTGTTTTTGGCTTGCTTCCACAATATTGTGTGTTTGACGGCTGTCCGTGCAATGTGCAGACCAGACAAGCATGCGCCGGATGTTTGGCGCAATTGCAAATGTTGGCGGTCAAGTGCTACTTTGCGTCATGAACGTCCACGCGAACGAGATCTTTCCAACACGAATGCGTTCAATTGCGCTCGGGTTGTTCCTCACCGTGTCACGCTTCGGCGCGATGACTTCGCCTCTTGTCAAGGGCATCGTAAGTATATAACCTCTTCTACCGCGAGCGCCAGCGACTACAGAACAAACCGTTGTCTGCGATGGAGGCCTCTTCATGCCCTGTTCGGCATAGCATCGTATCCGAAAAACATCGTTTACCTCTTGCATTGTCCTGCGGCAAAACGGTTTTGATAAACTGCTGCGTATGGTGGACGAACGGTGTCGGTGTGATCGGCGCCGGTCTTCGATACAGATGTCTCAATTCAGGAAATGGTGCATTACCATCCACTTCATCATGTTTAGTATTTCTCAATCCTGATCCCTATCATCTTTCGAACGCTTCCAATGTGTCGCGTTTTGAATAACGATGATCTCTTCTTACTCCTAGTCATGGTCATTTATGTGCTCCATAGAAGACACTAGATTAAGTCGCATGACGTTTTCATCAGGGCAGGGCAATCCAGTTGGTGTGCTTCTTTAATGGTGCTCCAATCTTAATGTAATTGCCTTTAAGTTACGTGTGTTTACATGTATATTCAGTTCGCACAATTTTTCAACATAGCTATCTATTATAGGGACACGCAGCATCTTCCACTAATATATATATATATATATATATATATATATATATGGTTTCATAACATAACATAAAATCACCTCTATTATCACATAAAATGGTGTGTAGTACACTTTTCATACAAGTATTGTTTTCATATTTGTATTGTTGGTTATTGGAGCGTACTTAAAAAAGTGTCCTAGCAATTGACATGCATAGTTGACGTAGAGCAAATATGTTGCCTTGCTTGCAAAGTATATCAATACTAAGAACAACGCCACCTAACACGCGCAGAGGGCTGTCGGATATCCCGCACATACGGTAAAAATAATTTAACCCAATTTGTCTGTCTTATTTTCGGCACTCCTTGACTGATCGACTATTTTCTCAAGGTTTTATTTTTGCCATTGAACATTTCAGACGGATATGACTTTCATAACAGCACTAAACTCAAGTTGCTGCCTCATTGGACTCCTTGTCTCAATACCGCTACGCGAAACGTTTAATCGGCCTCTTCCGGACGACGACATCTCAGACCAAGACGAAGATGGCGTCTCCGTCTCCGTCGCGGCCGCTGCCGCCGAAACGCCACCCAGTGATCTGAACCTTCACATCGCCGACAAGATCGACCTAGCGGACATCGAAACTTCACAGCTTTGACAAACCTGGTCTGTGGCTGGACCCCGACGTTGCCTAGCCAGACGCGTTCGTTCTCGCGTTGAACGACTATATTTACTTCTTCGAACAGAGGCACTCCAAGACGAATTACAAAAAAACCGGATGAAGCTAAATTGTCTCCTCCAGTATAAGCATTAATGATGTAATAATGATAATAACAATAATAATAATAATAATGGCAATTGAAGGTTTTTCAGTCAACATATCTAACTAATGCAGTGGAAATACTTGAATGGGACTTTACCGTGCTTTGCACATGAGCAATAGGCGGTATAGTTAAACGAAGCACAGTGTATATACGTGAACCCAGTGTACATTCATGTTGGTGTGCGTTTGTGCGACCGTTTGTTCTATCACCAGCTGCTCGGTCGTCTATCGAGGGGCCCCAATGCCAATAGAATATGAGCGTTATTAAGTGAACAAGCTAATAAGTTAAAGGCATCGCTAATTGGCGAAGTTAATAAATACGTTTCCCCAATCATCGATGCTGGTAAAAAGTGCGGTGGCTTAAATATTATTCGCTAATTCATTGCACAGGATTTTTTTTAATTCGAGGAAGCTTTAACCTATCCTGCGACAGTAAGGATTGATTTCTCAGTAAGAGTGATATGTTTTGAATCAGTTGTCACAATAAATAACTAAAATATACGCACTCGACGAAAGTACCGTTTCTCTAAACTGATTATAGTATGCGAGGATGATCGAAATCTATTTTTATAGGTCAAGTTTTTCAGGGAAATCATGGCGCCCGGGCATGATATCTTCTGCGGGTACACTACACATTTGCGAGTTCACATTGGTTTGTGTGTACTGAGCACGTACTGAGCTTGAAATAAAAAAAAAACATGCATTGCATGTAATGACGTAACGGTCAGCCAAATTAGTCTGTTCCACGTTTGATTCCTTATGACTTTTTTTTTGTAAAATTCGACATCGATGTCGACATAGTTTGGGTTTCCTTGCTCATTCGTAAGTTAATGAAGCGATGCGTAGCAGTTCAAATCTTCGATTCATATCTGTGATAATCAGAGATATTCCCATGAGGAGGGGCCGTCCTTTACGAAATTAAGTCCTAGTGTCGAAATTTCTTAACATAAGCCAAAAGCATGCCTTACTACCAATTAATTGTTCTTAACCATATTTTGTCCTTCTCGCCTGAACTGCATTCCTACTAATGCTGATATTCAGTCTTATTTCAGAAACTGCAGAAGTGAATTTGACTCGTCTCACTCAGCCTACAATCGGCTGCGTTTGCAGATGGCTAAGTATGCGTAGAGTCGAAGCTCAACTAGGTTTCTGGATTCATCAAATTTTTCTGAGAGATATTGCGTTAGTCGAGTGCGGCATCCAAATATCCTGTAACATAGAGGGAGAAAATACAGAAGACCTGGCTTGTAGACCCTTACCGCTGACTTTCAGCGTTGTATTTTATCATCTATTCTCGATGAGCATCGCTCAAAGAAAATGTCGATGAACAACGACAAGGATCAAACTGGCGACACCCTGCTAGATGGCATCATGAATAGCGCACTAAACTTGTAGATCACGCCACCAGAATTTAGTAAACGTACGCATCCACGAAACTGATACGTAGGCTTTGCGGGCCTTCTGCCAGCCCCAAAGCAATATGTGTGGCCCTTTTTCGACCCGTGAGAAACAAAGCCACCGTTTTCTAAGGGGCTAGCCGGAGGTAGTTCTGCCATCCGCGTGTCAACGCTGTGTTTGTTGAAGCTTCCAGTGACGTCTCATGGCGAGCCGTCGAGAGCAAGGCTAGGTCATCAACATAGGCAAGAGTCTCAGCTTTGTCGGATAGAGAAAACCAAAGGGACTCATTATATGCTAAGCTAGAGGTCAGGGCCCAAGACGAAGCCCTGCGGCGCTTAGTCGCTCGGGAGAAGGGCGCGGTCTAATAAACACGAGCATATGATGCTGTGTGTTTGTCCAGTGTGTATAGTATGATCTGCCAATTGACAGTGTTAAAAGCATTTCGTACGCATTTCAAGTAGTACGAATAATACAAAAAAGCGCGTCCTATGGCAATTCACAATAAGTTTTCCTCCTGCGAAAAGTCAGCAAATTGGCCGATCCGTAGAGAAGCCAGCGCTGGCCCCCGGTTTTAGAATCTGCACGCTAAGAGGGCACGTTGCCATCGTGTCGGGCACGTGTCTCCTAATAATTTTCGCTGCAGTCCAGGGTGCTGATTAGCAAAGATTCGTATGACTTCTAAGGCAATTCCGTCTGGGATTGCAATTTTGCTGGGCCGAGGCGCTCGGCGGCAACCGGTTTAAGTGTACTGCCATGACGAAGGTGGGAGCGACCCTCTTTTTTTTACGTTTTTCCGTAAGGCTTATGCCCGTGTACCCGGTTTTTTTCATGTCATGGCTGATGTTTAATCCACTCCGGCATTTACCTTCTCTAAATTGGAAACCATGCAAACCAATTTAAGAGTGGCCGGTCTGGGTCTCGAATCCAGGCCTCTTGAATGCAAGGCAAAGGCTTTGCCACTAAGCCATCTTGCTCGGTATTATTCCCCGTGACAAACTGATAAGAAAGGCTTTACTCTACTGAGCCTACTATGTCCCTCTAGAACTTAGCCTGAACGCGCGGCTAAGTCCTGAAGGCACAGATCCATGCCGAGCGACGAGGGTCTGAGAGCGTGACGGATCTGAGAGCGCATCGTTCCCCTGTAGTGGCGCTCCAGCGCGAGCAATCGTTCCACCGCTGCGATGAGTAAGTGATCTGGGGTGACCCGAGTTAGCACCCGGTTGGCTATTATAGTGTTTCTGCCGGGACCGCCGGGATACAACACGGCTTTGCAGGGGTCTACCGGTAGCTGAACAGGCCGTCTAGACAACATCTGTCAGCGTGGTGTCGTACAGAGATTAAGCACTGGAGGTGAGGCGGTTTCCACGTGTAGATCACCATGTAGATCTTGAACTAAAACAAATTGTTTTTCTTTAATTTGCTTTAGTTCAAGATCTACATAGTACAATTTAACACCATGTAGATCTAGAATTAAAACAATTTGTTTTTATTTAATTTGCAATAGAACGGGTTGCGCTTTCTGATTAATTTTTAAATATCGTTTACTCTATTCGGCAATTATCAGCAAGTTAGCTAGAAAGCAAGTCTCACTTTTTTGTCTAAAGCCAAGTTGTCACAGAATGCTATCGGTTGCATATTAGCATTATTATCACTACCATGATTTCGCCAAAACCTTGGGTCTCTTAAGAAATCTGGGGATTGCTGCGGGCTAACCCGGGTAGCACTCCCACCTAACTAACACATGATCACTTGCTATTGCGCCATACGCAACGCTTCATGTGTGTTCCATCCAGACAAAAGATATATATATATATATATGAAGAACAATTGACCCTGAAATGAGCATCTAAACTTTCCTAGTTTAAACTAACGTCAGCAGACAGGGCAATCTTGGTCCCGCGGCAATCTCACTGAGCGTCTTAAGTTTTGACCAAGAGGCTTCTTCGCCAAGACCAGAGCCATTGTCTCGAATTCAATCGGCAAAAATTGGTAGTCGTTGGCGAGATCCGAATACTAGTTAAATCTCAGCCCATTCTGCCTGAATGGCGGAAATGCCTGGTTGAGACTTTGAAATCGACTGATGGTTTGAGAATCGGTTATCGTTGCGTCCCAAAAAAGGCGCGTCCCGTTGCGAGTGGTACCTCACTCCCCGTTGCGGGGTACTCGATCTGAGTGTTTAAAGTTTAAAGGCTTAATAATGCATAGTGCATCGCAAACCAGAGCGCGGCTGCAATTGTGTTATTGACGGCCGCGGCCTGCGCTTCGAGGACAAGACGGCCCGTGCTGGCCTAAGGCCCCGATTGGGTCTGCACAGGTACATTTCTGCACTTCCGCTCTAGGGTGCCCAGGTAACCCGCTGCTAGGGCCTGAGGCAAGGTTCGCGCATTAGCACTATTACGCCCTCGGTTACTTGTAAACAACCGGTTTAATTGGTACTTTACTGCTTTTTGCCGGGCGAGTATCAACACTTCACTTTTTGGAGGTTCAAATCACGACCGCTTGCAAAAGCACAGTTTAGAACGGGGCAAACGTTCTCCTTGTCTGTTTCAAAACGTCGCGCAAGCAAGCGATCGTCTAGGTACGAGACGTTAACACTGGAATGAGAGAGTTGACTAAGGGCCAACCTTCCAACCAGAACAATGGTCTAGTGAATAGTATTCTTGGATGTTGTAGTCGAGCCGATGATTTCGCCTTTGAATTATAATCTCAAATGCTCTCTATATGCCAGATCCACATACTTAAATATGTCAAGGATCGTGTCGTAAATAACTTTAAGCATGTGGCAGCATCAAAGGGTACTGTAGGCATTGCAAAAATAGCTTCAAGTGTTCGTGGCGAAGAACGCGCCGCGTGGATCGCGGCTTCGGTAAGACCAGCTGCTAAGCTGGGAGGGAAGTAAGCTAAGGCCCCACGGATATTATCTTTAAAGATATAAAAACAGATGTATTTGTGGGTCGGGGGATGTTTTTTGCTATGCCTTAATTCTAGGACCAGAGGTAAACAAGTCTGTTCAACAAAAGATGCGAGCTACGCCAGATATGTTATCCTCCGCAAGATGCATACGTCGACCGGTGCGCTCTTTTGTCAAATAAATCATTTTACGTGGTCTCTGGAGCAAAGGCTTTTCCTGCTAAGATTCCAACGCAAGCCCCTGACGAGGATGAAGAAAGCTAGCGTTCGATTGATCTAAAAAGACACATACCGGGAGCAGCAACAGCGAACTGTGTGTAACGAGAGGCTGATTTGATTGCCTAATGGGCGACTTCAGCGGAAGGCAGTGTCCCATGCATCGCATATAGTCTGTAAGTGACTCTGAGAGAGGAGTACAGTGTTCTCGATATCGAACTTCAGAAGAGAACAAAGTGGTAGCGCAAGTTAAGGGGGCAATCGAGGAAACAGTGACAGTCGAGGGGCGAGCAAAGGTATCGAAACGGGAGTATCCAGACACGGTGATGAAGTATATCAAGTTCACCCAGAAACCTTGTCTCCCCAAGAGGCATCCGCTAAGTTGTAGTTTTTAAGCGGTTGCCCACGGACCACGTCTCCATAGTGGATTGATTAGGCGTCAGGAAAGCCGTAGTGCTTAACAGTGAAGTTACACGCAGCAGTCCAACGCTACTTGATTGTGATCCCACTGGAAAGGCCTTTTGGAACTAGAGCTCTAGGGATCTAGCTTCGAGGACAGCGTCAGTAGTAACTTTCACAGATACCCTTCGGAGACTTAGCGTCCTCATCAGACCAAGCGAAGACAAGGCACGCGTAGGGTTACCCAGGATAAGAATGGAGACCTCATCCTTCAGCTGAAGAAGCACTGCGAATCACGGTGAAAGCGCCGGTAGCATCTATACGAAAAAACAAAAAATGTAGGCCAAGCGCCGTGACTCGGTGGCGGCCCCCACGGTCGCTTGCCCTATATTGGGTGAAATAAAGTGAAGGAGGCTTTTAGGAATGCCACGAGACCAACTAGCGGAAGAAAAAAGCAAGATATTTCTAAAAGAGAATTTAGATCTCACCAGGGCCAGAAGTGCCACTATCGCGGCCTGGCAGCAGGAACGGGTGCAGGTTATACTCGGGGTTGGACCTAGAGTCTAATGTCGGATTGTGGTCTGCCGACAAGTGGCGTTAGCCTACTGTACAACTCAGGTTCTTACCGGTCACGGTCAGTTTAGATCTACATAATTAAGATAAGGAAGGCTATTGATGACACCTTTGTCCGGTGTTAGTCTGGGAAGGCGGACGACGTGGAACTCACTGTCCCACACTGCTAGTTTCTTTGGGAAGCAAGGTGCATGGGCTCTGTGGCCGGATTCTGTCCGACGCCATTTTGACACTCAAGACCTGCCTTACATTTCAGAACAAATTCGTTAGCAGACAGCTCGGCTATCAGTTAATTATCAAACGAGTGAGTTGTTTGGCATCTACACCTTTTCATCAAACAAGCAAGTTCACTAGCATGCACGCACAGCAGCTTGTCACGAGATGCCAAACATCTTGTTGAGGTTTTCACCTATAAATAGTGATTCCAACGACCAGTTACTCCAAATGGGTAGGACTAATATAGCCGGCGAGTTTGAGAGTGTGTGAATATGTTAAAAACAAAAGTAACGCAGTTTAGCAGAGGAGAGGACTATAATATAAATATAAATGGGCGCGCACCAGAATTTGTTAACAATTTTCGATGCTTGGGAGTAACACTGACGATCAAGCTACTATTGTTTTACTAGGCATATTAAAGAAAGGAGGCGATTTCTTTAGCCATGATGTTAGAGTTCTTCTGATAGGTTGGTTTTAAGCACAAAATATTTGGCTTTCTGAAGTAACATATTGCCTTAGACCCATATCCCTCAAGCTAATATTAGACCACCTCAAAAATCTCAAAAAGATTGAAACTACGATTAAAAAGGCAATTGGGCTGGCAAAACCGCCTCATCTACGCTGATATTGCATATGTGCAACGAACCCACGCTTGTAGAAGAACACTTCAATTGCCAGTTTGGGGGCGATTCACTCGAACCATAGAAACAGCACAGAGGAAGGCGGAACTTTGTGACTCAAAATTTTACAGAGTAAGCTTTTTTTAGCAGCCAATCGGAAAACGACCTGCAGCAAAACAAAGCTGCACTTTACATCCAACCTGGCGAGAATACCGCTAGTATCCCCGCCTGAAGGCCAAGTGTTTCCAAGCAACGCGTGTGCATATAAATACCTTGGTGAAATCCATCATAGAATTTACGCAGACATCCGTCTATGCTACCATATGAGGTGACAGCAGTGTGTGTGTGGTGATGTCATCATTTTCGCTCTTTCGCGGCTTGCTAAAGGTGAAAACTCTGACAAACCAGAGGGAACAGAAGTTCAACAAAGCAGCAAAACCAACATACTTGCTTGCAACTTCAATGCCAGACATGCAACCGAATAAGAGGCCATTCATTACAGCGTTTACACTTCTCTCCTTAGTTTCCACCGTCAAGTCTCGTTCATTCATTGTTTGGTATGTCCTGCGATAAAGGAGTCGCACTATGGGTTTTCTGCAATAACGTAAGCAGGCAAAGAGTCTGGTCCTAGGGCGCTGGCAGTTCACTCGAGTTAACCGAAGCGAACCGTCCACAAATAAGGTTATGTTGCATTGGCAACTACCAGTTGACTGCTGGTTGTGTACCTCTCTACGACTGACACGGAGTAGTTTAAACGAAACTGCTTATGCAAGATATACCGGTATGATGATAAGAAATATGATTGATGATTTGCGTATGATTAGAGAGCAGAGTTGAGTAGAATAAAAGCATGTACATCATGACAAAGGAGCAGTTGCTGCAGCACTTTACTGCCCTTCTACTCGCATGCAAACGCCCCCGCAACAGACCTAGTTATTGAACAACCGCTTACGCTAGATTATTTGCCCGGTCTTCCCAGAATCAAGAGTAGAGGTCCTGATAGAATCTATTATGAAGATTGGGTTGTTTTAGCAGAGGAGCTGTACGCCATCTTTATTGATTGCATCAAGGCGATCGACAAAGCCCTTCGTCACTTACTAGTCGATTCGACCCTCTGGAGTGGATGGTTATCTTCTACGAGTGCTCTCGAGCTTCTTTGCTACAGACCGTCTTGTGATAAATATACGGGGCGAGAGCACCTTGCAGCTCCGTCAAAACGAGAATACGCCTTCAGAGATTGCCTTTTAATTGCCTGTTTTTTTTTTCGTACTCATTGCGCCAGATGTCGCGTCGCGCATTTATTGCCTCTATTCGCACAGAGCCAACAGTGGAATCTTAATTCACCTATTATAGGACCATTTTGGCAATTTTGTTAGAGTGGCAGGGAAAAGTGACCAAGGCGGTGCAATTAGACGTCTACTTTGCCAGGGAGCTGTGGGATGGAATGGCGTGCACTAGTTGGCACGTGTACATATATAAGGTAGATTAAGCATGGCTAGCATTATTTGGTGTATTTGACCCAAGGAATTTTATTGAGTTCGAAAAAACGAAACGTTGGCCGAAAGTCCCATCAGACAGCACTGCTGTAGGCTAACCTATTACGATTAGCTCGGGGTTTGACAAGAATGTCCTTAGGTTCGTGATTCTGTCGGCCATAGCGGGGGTCGAACCCCAGCGCCAAACACATTACATAGCGAAGCTTTTATGCGATATTCAAGCACCCCCTTCTGTAAACCTACCTGTGCATTTGTTTGCACGTCTGACACCTGTATTCTGATATCGCAGTTGTGCATCGCCATAGCACGCCTTTTTAGTTGTTATCGTTGCCAATAGATTGCGTTTCCTTATGTAGTATCGGACAAACCAAGGCTCAAGAAATACATCGATGAGTTTTGATCTTTCTATTGTAAGACAGAATTTGCACCCCAGTATATATGCACTCACACATATGCATATCAAGTTTAAGTTTCACGTATATATATCTATACATCTATATATATATATATATATATATATATATATATATATATATATATATATATATATATATATATATATATATATATATATATTCTTGTATACAACACCAATCATTGCGATAGAGTACTGATACATAATCGAAGACGGCGAATTTAGCTTGCGTCGGTTGAAAGGGCAATTTTCCTCATTTTTTTTCTGTTTGTTCGTCTCAATGCGGCACCACGCAGACGAGAGAAGCGACACAAACATCTAGCAACGCCCATATCTGCCGAATGATAACAACTCGTGAGAAAAGATTCGGTCAGGGCCTATGAAAACAACGTGACGGCGGATCGACAAGGTCCGGAAGCGATTATCGGCGACGGACCGGAGCGGCAGGCATGGCGTGCGGGCAGCGTAGCGTCGATCTGGAAGACGAGGTGGTGTTGATTGAGGCGTTCACGATGGATGCGGTGAACTGTTACTGGCCACTGGTCACCGTACGCCGTTGGATGTCATTTGGGAAGTGATCCGGATCAAACTATGCACAAGAATTGGCCGCGACGCGACTTAAAGCTAACAGCCCATCAGCATTGTCACCAACCGCTCCTGTGTTTGGTGACCGCTCCTGTGTTTGGGGGGGGGGTATGTTTGACGCTGCTTCTCTGCCTGCTTTGTCGCTGGTACATACGGTAGTGAGCAAATACTACTGTGTGTATCAGCGGTACACACGGTCCGACCCGGGTTCCATGTGCAGAACACTTTCCCCGTACATCTTAAAAATCTACAAAACACGAACCTTCCCGCGAACGACACTAGGGCTCGATTATGGACGACGGGATATCGATGAGCGGCTCTATTGGCTCGCGGCACCGTTGCCATCAGCCGATGATGCGGCAGGCAGTAAATTGTGCTACTCACGTTGCCCTTGATGAGAGAGCTGAAGTCATAAAGCCGAAACTTGACGCGATATAAAGGAAGCCGAGGCTGATACTGCGTCGGGGTCGATATATCTCTCGTTTACGTCGTGGACGGCCATTACGATATTCGCTACCTGGGCGCACATTTTTGTCACTGTGCCGACCTGAAAATGCGAATCGCTGCATGGTCTAACGTTGTGCGATTGATGAACACAGCGTATACACAACAACGACAACAACACCAATACACTGCATGAGAGAACAACACGGTCGTAAGGAAAACAAACTATTTCAACACATAACTATTAAACATACCGGCAGACGGCAGATGAAGCTGCACAAACAACAACAGCATCAGCAGCAGCAGAAAAAAACATTGCAAATGTTGATACATCATACAATGACGTCGATACAGCAACCGTACACGAGCACACCTCATAAATGCTTAAGAAATTTAAGAGATAAACATAAATCGAATTGTGTTATATATATATATATATAAATAAATATTGTACTTGTAAAGCTTAGCATACTGCGTATACAATTGTGTATGTATACGCAGTATGCTAAGCTTTACAAGTAACCGTTTCGTGTGGCTATCGGGCATGCCATCTTTCGGGCAATGGCGGAAACACTTAATTTCGACATAGTACGAACGGCGTGTTTTGCTCACGCATGCCCGGCAGGGTTTCACCGTGTATGACTGGATCGAGTTACGTAAAATGTCCTTAACATTGAACTCTTCGAGAAGCACGAAGAAAACCGTGCATGTTTTGGACCACGTCTTTTTGCCCGTCTTAGCATCTACAGATTACTTACTGTTTCCAAAATTATTTGGATCCAAACCGATAGCTTCGACGCTCGTGTCAAATACAATATACCAAGAGACTTCCAGTAGACCACAATGGTCTGCGCCACCGTGCAAAGAAATGTAAACTTTTAGTAGGGATACACGTTAAAACGAGTAAAGGTTAAAATGTTTTGCCGTTGAGTATTTAATCGTGTCAAACCTAAATTATAGGAAGGGTATATATATATATATATATATATATATATATATATAAGCAAATATTGTGATGATTTATTAATCATTTACAATACGTTTGCACACTCGGCAGTGCTCGCCTATATGTAAACACTTATAAGTTTCCATCTAATGTCGTACTGCTTCAAATTTGACTTGTTTACTTGGGTTTGGAAACGTTGTCATCGTATAAATACTTACTTTGTGCCGGGACCTCCGTGATCAAAAAGGCGGACACCCCCGGGAGGAAGTCTTACCACTGCACTTCCGCAGGGTTGAGACCTGCCGCTCTCCCAAACTGGGAAACATGAGGCATCTAATTTTGGCAACAACGGGCCTTGTTCATGGCGCCGTTTATCTAAACTATGGTATCTAGCAATCGTGGTAATACCTGTGCTCAAGGGGCAATATTGATTTGTGCGTGCATTGGTTAGTATTCAGCGATGCTTGCACGCGTACCATCAGGCATGAAAAAGGTTGTGTATTTCGAATAAGCCCACAAATCTAATGCTTTCATAAAGGGTTACTGCCCACAGCCTGGGGCTGTAATAGATCACGAGACTCGGAGGACTGTCCGTTCCCAAAAGTCCGTTCACTAGAACCTACACAAATACGTGAAAAATCAACCCACGTAAGACACTTAATTTTTTAAACGTGTGTCACTCACATTAAGCTCATGCGTTTGAAACGTAAGGCAACATGCTGAATTATAGACATGGCGAGAAAAATACCTTCGAAAAAGATATCTCTTGCGCTCTCAAAACGTTGGCCATTGTACCTTCGTTTGTTTTCCGACAACCATAGTGACGTATAATTGTTTGCATTATAAAATGCGTCGTATAGTTTATACGACGCATTCTTAGCACGCTATAGTAGCCATCTAGAATTACAATCAATAATGTCGACATTACGTGGAATGCAGGTGTATTATATCCTCTTAACAAACGAATTAGTTTGTTTCGGTATACAGTTTTGTTTATCGCAGAACCAATGCTGATTCTGTCTCTGGATGGCTGCTGTTCAGCTTCAGTTCGTTATATACAACAACTGGTAGGATAAACTGCGAGTGCTGACTGCAGTAGTATGCTGTTAGACCTAACTGGCTTACAGATCTCTAAACAAACCAGTTATAATAGCAACAACCACTTGTTCTCTCTAGCCGAATGAACACGCAATTCTTTCCTGGGTTCGACTACTACGTTTTCGGATGAATATGTAGCAAAAATTATGTAAACGAGTGTTTAATACTGCTCGGCCCTGTTTAGTTATCGTAGAGCTGTTCTCGAGAATGACCTGACGTTATAGGTTAATAAAATTGCACGATTGTGATGGAACGCATTACTTTACTGAAAAACAAGTCTCATGGAGCGACTAAAAGCTGGCCTCTTCTGGTTTGCCCTCGCATCATGGGGATTCTACTATAGGTGACGCGTCTTTCAAATTAAATTTTCTTAGAATGATTGACGGGCATTTGTTTGAGCAAGATTTAGAGTTAAATAAATATATTCCTGTGTTTCTACAGGCTTGTGTGTTCACGAGTGACTTGACGGAACAAGAACACAAACATAATGGTTGACTAGATGCGCTCCGATCCGATACAGCCATCGGAAAATTTGAGTTACTCTGCAACCACGGACGTCAGATCTACCAATTTGGTACAAAATTATTAATTTAAGATGAACATTCGTCTGAACGTGTTGGGTGTGCACGAAAATTTCGAGAACCTGGGCGTCCAAATTTGAACACGCAAATGTAGAGTAATCTAATATTATAAACTTTTCTTTATATCACGTTGGTTAGTGTTGTAGCTAAGACCAAGTATAATTCAGGCAATGTTGAATTTTCTCTCGACTGCGCCGGTATGCTTGATTTTTCAATTGATATCTCTCACAATCGTGCATTTTATAAACTAATCTCGTTAGAGCCACCCAGATTTCACGACGCAAAAAAACTCAGTCCTATACGAAGCATTTCCTCCCGCTCCTTCTATTGGCAAACATGATTCTCTCACTTAATTTGATCATACCACCGAGTTTAGCCCTTTCTTCCACGGACACCCTTTATATATATATACGGTAGGAGGCAGGGAATGGCCGGAAACTCGGCAAATCATATTTGCGTGTTCAAGGCGTGTGTTCTAAAGCGACCTTTTTCTTATATTTGCAGATTTATGTACAAAAGAAAATATTAAACTATATGTATTCGAATAATAGCGGTGCTCTACCCAGACACTTAGTGTGCCGCATTCCGCGACCCACAGCTTCGTGGTAGCGTGAGAAAGCTCTACCCACGTAACGAGAGAGTAACAGATATAGTATCAATTCATATTACAATATTGCGTAAGTGAACGTGTTAATTTTCAGTAATATAGTAAGTCCTAGATGTCCTTAAACCTAAGGTCACAGGAATACTCACGTACTATATCCGATCAAGGGGGCAGTTTCGAAACTCAACATAAACTTAGTAGCGGCGGTGGCTTAGGTGGCTAAAACACGGTTTGAAACAGGGCGTTGCCATGGCAACCTGAATTAGCAAAACAATAGCAAGTTCGAGCTTCGGCCTTGCTGGCTTTATTAGTTAGACATGGTTGTCGTTGCCCTGTTGCTACATACCTCTGCTGGAGAAAGCGTATATAATTCTAGTATCGACAGCGCGATGACGATAGATGCTTTTACACGACACCGTGCCACTGGCAGTTTAACCTATCACGAGCGTCTAAAATGTAGATGTCAGAGCGTTAAAAAAAAGTGCACACATTTTCAATCATGATTGAGGTACGAGAAAATAAGTTGTAGCAAAGTCGAGCTAGTCCAGCTCAGCATATCCGCCTTCATCGTTTCCTTTGCATTGGTGTACCCGTTAACGAACACACAGCATTCGGAGAGCCAGTCGAACATTGTCCAAAATATTTACAGCTGTTTGTTTCCATCAATCAATGAAACAGTTACGCAAATCCCGTTACACAAATTACCATGCTTCTGACTTAATATTTTAGGACGCGTGGTGGGCAAAAATAGTCGTGACTTAGTAAAACATAACGTGGATTTGAAACAAGTCGACATTAAACTTCGAGAACTTCAATGTTGGGTAATGTCTGTATCGTAATTATTATTGGAAACGGATGCTTTGCTGAAAAAGGGCTGCTTATGTACAGAACAACATCAGTGCTAAAAATCAGTGCGCTATTTTAGTAATGATAATAATATTAATAATAATGATGATAATAATAGGCCATGTTTTTGAGACAGATGATGTCATTGGCCGTTTGTAGAGGGAACGTGGCTTCAATCATAGGCGCAATGAACTGAAAAGGGAACAAAGCAGACCTGGCTCGTTCTAAACGTTCATACCTTACAATTGTTACAACTGAATAATAATAATAATAATAATAATAATAATAATAATAATAATAATAATAATAATAATAATAATAATAATAATAATAATAATAATAATAATAATCCGTGCCGATTAGACGACAGAGCACTTGGGACCAAGTGGACTACCTAAAATAAAGTCTGCGACACGTTCGAGAACCAAAACAGGATTTGTACGGCTTATTGTCTGCAAGTAACAAGTTGCCTCTAAACCGCCTTTTGGCAGATCTCAGAGATTTTCAACGCAACTACCTTAAGTTTGAAGTCCGAATTTTGTAGGAGAAGTGCATAATATATATATATATATATATATATATATATAACAAAAGGTGCAGTAGCCTTACTGCATGAGTGAGTCCGCACAAAATACACGCGCGTCGGGTTGGCGCCGCGATTGTTTAGTCTCGTTCAAGCCGACCTATGTAGTAGTGCCTGCTCTATGTAGATGGTCGTGAGAGCTTTGGTGCCCAATTCATAGAATACAAATAAGTGATCCTTTCCTTCTGCGAACAGTGCGCGTGCCTATAGCAAAAAAAAGAGGTGTTAGCCTCTATTTTCTCCAGTTGACTTACTCTGGATTTCTCACAGTTGTCGCCACGACACTTTTGCATCTTATCATGAGCAGTTTTTCTCATATATTTTGACGCCATCACGAATATTGAAAAATGACCAAATTCAGCCGATTCAGCATTCACCCTGACGTCTGCCGGCCTAAGCAGGTAGGCTACCCGAATTTGTTTTTTTTAACTTTAAATGCACATACAAAAGCCAAGATACTGGAATGTAGCCATTTACATGAAAAATTGATTAATACGTTGAGCGCATTTATATATATATATATATATATATATAGCTTTGACCTACTGGGCTCTGGTATAAAGCCAACGAATAAGACTATCATTATCAAAGGCGTGGTGGCAACGCCGTTTTCGGATCCATTGCAAACCATCGAATGTGACGACGAATTTCGCAACGCATACTCCCCGTCGCAGTCTCGCAGGAGTGGAATTTGCTGCATGTATAAAATCCAAGGATAACACTATTAGAGGCGATAATACCATAATACCACCAACAACGACGTCAACAACAATAACCGACGATCTGACACAAGCGGAAGCATATCGCGTGGCGGTGGCCACCAAAAAAATAGAAATATCGAACAAAAGAAAGGCGTTTTGCCGTCGGGTGTTGCAGCGTGCGGTGACTTGTCGTCGTCCCGACAAGGACGCGTCTCAAAGATGACAAGAAATGACAGCGAACACAGAGGCGCAAACAGTGGCAATAGCAAAACTAACAATAAAATGACAGGCCAACTAACTAACAGCAGCATAAACAACTACACACAACGCTAGTGACAATCTTAGCAGGAACAGCGGCAGCATCGCTCTGGCAACTATAACGACAAGGCAAACAACAACAAAAACAACAACAACAACAGCAACAACAACAATAAGAACAACAACAACAACAACAACAACAACAACAACAACAACAACAACAACAACAGCAACAACAACACTTGGCCTTTTGGAGTCCACTAACTCGGCTGACCAATGATGTATTTGTTGCTGTTGTTCACGGTGATGCTGACTTTTGCTGTTGATGCTTGTGTTGTTGATGTTGTTGTTATTGTTGTTGTTAAACAACCAGTCGACAGGTAATCTCTTTGACGATGATCCAAAATCAAACTGTCGTTCTCGTGTCTTCGTCGTTATCATTGTTCTGATTGTTGTTAACGGCTTACTCATGCGCATAACACACTACTCTATAACGATGCTGATCCATTGTTGGCTGGCCTATGTCTCTTACGCGTGGTTTTCTACGAGGTCTCCTTCGACGAGTACGTCTGATAGAATAATAATAATGATAATAACTCTTAACTAACTACTGCTAGTTCGCCAATTTAATAACTCTTAACTAACTACTGCTAATTCGCCAACTATTGGAAGAGAATAAAATGGGCAGCTGGTTTATCAGTCACAAGTGGCGATAAATATGAATGATGTATCGATGCATACCTCTAAGAACAGAACATATGTTATGCGAGAAAATGTTAAGCCAAAAGTACAATACAATACAATACAAATTTCTCCTTTATTTAAAAAAGGGGTTGAACAAGGGAAATGAATTGCTCGCATTCGCGGACAAGGCGAGCTGTTCGCCAAACAAATGAGTGGTTAACGACTGCCACATTGGCTATCTCGTGCGGTTGAATGGAACCGCGACTCCGTAGGCTGTTTGATCGCACGATCGCACAAACTTATTAATCTGATCATTGCGTATAAGATATTTAAAAACGCGGTAGTCAACACGACGCTGGTACTCCGCGACACTTGGGAGTACGACTCTGTCACGCGTCAAGTTGCACCTTCTTGAGACTCTCTCTTTTAAACTTTTCCTGAATGCGCTGCAGCAAACATATATCCTTGTCGTAAAAAGGCGTCCACACGTGAGCACAGTTTGACCATTTTGGCACTACTAGGGCTTCATAAAGACGCAGGTATTTGGAGGCATCTTGCGATGAGAATACTCTTAGTATAAGATTACTTAGTCGAGAAGCAGCTTTTGCTGAATCGGCAATGTGCGCCTGAGACTTCATATGTCTATCGAACGTAACTTCTAGGTCCTTGTAGGATGTTACCTCAGGTATAGGGAAATCTTTTAGCTGGTACTTGAAGTTGTCAGGAGCTGTCTTCAGGACCGCGCACTTTGGAACTGAAATTACCATATCATTTAGCTCACACCAGGTGGCAATACTATTAATGGCTGCTTGAATATTTAGGCGGTCCTCGTTTTCTCTAATCTGGGCATATATTTTTAAATCATCTGCATACATTTTGTATGTTATGTTCAGGTTGCGAAGACGTACTCCCAAGTACTGAGCAAAGATTATATACATAAGAGGGCCTAGGCAGGAGCCTTGAGGAACCCGAAGGGCATGGGGAGCGCTTCGAGACCGAGTCACTGACTTTTACGGCGAAAAACGTTCTGTCAGATAAGAGTGACACCAAGCCAGGATTCGAGGGCCAATTCCTAGCGCCGCCATTTTAGATAAGAGAATCCTATGATTTACCCTGTCGAATGCTTGCGAGAAGTCAAAGTAGACCGTATGTATGGGGATGGCCCTGTTACGCGCAATAGCCCAATCGTGGCAAACCTCGTGAAGCTGAGTTCCAGTAGAGCGCCCCTTTCTAAACCCATGCTGATGAGGGTCCAAGAGTTCATAGGCGTCGGGGTAGCCGGGGTATTAGTAGATAAATTTCATCGGCGATAATTTTTTCCATGAGAAGGCACGGTATAGAGCCTTGAGCTACCGGTCGGTAGTTTTCTGGAAGGGATCGCGGTCTCTTTTTGTGCACAGCCGTCACAACGAACTCTTTAAAAATTAGGGGGACCTTTTACATCTTCGAAACTGCGGGTAAAGATCATTGCCAAAGGTTCCGCGAGGGCTAAGGCCAATTCGTTAAAGAAAATTGGCGAGAGCCCGTCGGGTGTCAGGCTGCACTTCCTCTTTGTTTCACGCAGTTTCGTGTAGATAAGCTCAGGCGTAAATACGACGTCATTGAGGCAGGAATCTGTTGGCTTAGTCGCTACAAAGCTTGAGTCGCCAGGCTGTTTGTATACAGTTTCGAAATGACGTCTTAAAACTTCTGATTTATCAGCATCTTCCACAGTTATGTGGCCGTCACAGGTAAGGGGAGCTACCCCTACCTGGAGATTTAGACGCTTCTTGGCGTAGCAAAAGAAACGCTTAGCGTCATTAGGATCCAGCTGGTCTTCTTCTATACGGCGTAAGCGAGATGATGCGCGACCTAGTTTGCGGGACAGTCGTATGTGCAAATCTTCAGAGAGTCCAGACAAATAACGGCTTAGACGAGCGGAAAGTCGAGCAATATACTCATCGATAGGGGATGATTGGGCACGATGTAGCGGCGAAAAACGATCAAGAAGATCCAAAGATATATTCACAAAGGTTTCATATTGTTTGTTGGCGGAAGAACACGTAGAGATAACTTGGCGCCAATCAATGGACATCAAATACGCGCCAATTGCGTCGTAGTTGGCCTTCAAGTAGTTAACTCTTGGTTGCAAGGGCATGAACGGCGTGTCTGAGACCAGTTCAAAATAAACAGCTATGTGATCAGACTTTACAGGCGAAGGGCGGACATCAATGTTAGCCACTAGATCCTCGTTATCAGTGAGGATGAAATCCAAAACATTGCCACTTCTTGGACGAGTTGGGCAGGTGACAAGCTGAGTAAGTCCAGATTCAATGCAGAACATGCGGTCCTTTGCTGACCATCAAGAACGCCTCCATATACTAAAAGCACAACAAGAACCCCACCTCAATATACGACAGCCTCACAACTTTACGAGCTGTCCAATCCCATCTGAAAAACTCTTGGGCCACTTTCAAGCAGCTTTCACCCACGCGGATACGGTACCTCTCGAGATTCCTATTTCGTACGAGCTCGAAACTCCCGAGAGATTTTTCTCTGAGGCTCTTGATGAACCGTTTAGTCTAGACGAAGTCAATGTTGCCCTCGCTCGTATACGAAATAACAAGGCATTCGGGCCAGATCTTGTAAGGAATGAACACCTTCGGCAGGGACATCTCCTCGTGCCTATATGGCAGTCCCTTTTTAACAGATGTCTCTCTGAGGGCGCTCTGCCAGCCAAGTGGTATGAATGCCTTCTTAAAGTAATTTCAAAAGGAAAAGGAGATCCTTCGGACCCTGCTGCGTGGCGGCCGATATCAAAAAGAAGTTGTGTCTACAAACTACTCTCAAGCATACTGACAAGACGTCTCACGGATTTTCTGACAGCACTGGGGTTTCTTCCAGACGAGCAGCATGGCTTCAGGACCGGGCGTTCCACTATCTCAGCCTGCGAAGTACTTCTCGAGCAGATCACAATCTCATTAAACCGGAAAAAACTCCCGTTGTTTGCTGTTTTTATTGATTTAAAATCTGCCTTCGACATCGCACCCCGTAACATTGTCTTAAAGAAGTTGGGACAGGCCGGAGTCGGACCGCGAATGCTCACTCTACTCTGCGCACTTCTGAGGGCTAACCAAATTATCCTCGATGATGGTGTGTGCGAGCATAACACGTTTGATCAGACGACTGGGTATCCGCAAGGCGACAATCTCAGCCCATTGCTATTTATAACGTTACTCAGTGATCTGCCACGCATCATGAAAGAGCGGCACTCAACGGTCATGACCCTGCTCTACGCAGATGATCTGGTAATATTCAGCAGAATCCGTACTGACCTGCAGGCTGCTCTTTGCACAGTGGATGAATATTTCTCGCAGAATGGCCTCAAAGTAAACGTGTCAAAAACCAAGGCTGTTAAGTTTCGGCGTGGCGGGCAACGATCCCGCGCAGATAAACTACGATTTCACGGTGAGCAAGTGCAGTTTGTAGAGACATTTTGCTATCTCGGGGTAATTTTCTCGTCTCGAGGTACAACTTTTTCACAGCATGTAACTGAGCGTTGTATAAAAACACTTACAATGTACCTAACCAAGGTGATAATAAACATCATAATAGTATAAAAACACTTATCGCGGCAGCGGGTATCAGAAACCCAACACAGTTGTCCGTCCAGACGGCCATGACATTATTTACGCTCAAAGTGGCATCCGTAGCTGCTTACGGAATTCAAGTGACATGGAAACATCTTAGCACTTCGCAGTTATGGCAGTTGGATAGGGTGAAGCCAGCCTTCTTGAAGCGAGTACTTGGCCTTCCGTCAAATTCGCGCAACAGATTAGTGTACATGCTCGCGGGTTCAGTATCATTTATTGATGAACTCGTAGACCGCTTTAATTTGCCGCAGACAGTCGCTCTGGAAACGTTTTGGCATGAGTATTCTCAAAAAGTGTCTCTAATTCCCAGAGAGTTTTATCTATCACCAGCTATGACTAACCAGGCCTGGAAGGACGCTCTCCGGCCATGTCGTCACCTCACTACTCGCTACAGTGTTCACGGATTTCATCATCTACTATGCCGGTCTGCTGGGTTTCATGAACCCAAGGAGGACTGCAGATGCCGTCGTTGTGGCGCCCCATGTCCCCTCTACCACCTACCTGATTGTACCGAATCCGTGTCGCTTTCTCAGCTTGAGCGAGAATGCTCATAACTCATTTTACCATGTTTGTTATATATACCATGTTCGTATTTACATACCCAAACAGGGTGCATTTTAAATAAATAAAAGAATGCAGAACGCCGTAAACAAATGCTCCTTGCTATCGGGTGGTCCAGTTAGGGTCAACGGTTTCCAGTCGATAGACGGAAGGTTCGTATCCCCTAGCAGAAGCACGGGGTAATCGATCTGGACAACTTCTTCTGGAACTTCACAGAGTGATGCCATGCGCTGCCCAAGATCAATTGTCGATCCAGTTGGGGAAAAATACGCACAGATTACCCGGTGACGCGATGCTGAGTTACACAACGTCCACAGCAATGATCTCGGCAGATGACTGAGGCATGTTAACCTCGCAAGAGGTTAGCTCAAGGTTTACAAGAATGCAAACGCCGCCCCCGATTCGTCCAACTCGATCTTTCCGAAAAACCGAGTAGCGACCACCAAAAGAAAGTTCGGCCGACGACAGGTCGTCGGTAGCCCACGTCTCAATAATACAGATGATATCAACGTGGTGGAGCGCAGTGTACAAACTTAAGGAATCGCAAGCGCCTCTCTTAGTAAGGGATGCGGCATTAAAAAGTAGGTACTTGATGGGCTTGTTTGGGGTTGGATACGTAGTGTGAGAGTTTGTCCGGTCAAGGTCCGAGTTAACGTGGGGCTGAGTAGGCGCCAGTCAGGGCGCACTTGGGAACTCATCAACTATCACAAAATGCCGCATCACAAAATAGCTCGGGGTAGTCAATCTGTCACACAGTTATTATGAATGACGCAGGAGTAGTGAATCTAGGCTAAACGTTACGTATCTTGAGAGGGCTGATAGAATGCGCTTTTAGATGTTATTTTTACTTTTTAGAGCACACGTAAGATGGCGCTGCCTAATTTAGCGAATTCAGTTTGACATACGCCAGGTAAATATTTTGTTAGTTTCAGTATTTGTGCCCGCAACAGATTTGATAGTCACGAAAAGGCAATTTCGTAGATCGGTCCATCTGGCGTTACAGAACTGGTGCAAAGATGCGCCTGGTCTTATCATAGATATAGCAATCCTCCGTTGTTTTAACGCGTCTCGATATTTTCATGTATTTTCTTCATTTACCATCCTTAAGGAAGCGCTGTAGCTTACTAGACGATGACGTACTTTTGATTCCCAGAGAGTCCTATAACTACCAACTCCTAAGAGCGTATCTATTCGTTTTAAGAGCTGCTACGTTGGTGAAAGATACTACGTAAAGATAGATGACTTTTTACGAATGTGCTATTGTTGATTGACGCTGATGATGATGAGGATAATAATAATAATAATAATAATAATAATATTACTTTCGTCGTAGTTGATATTGCTGTTGTTACATTTCATGTAAATATTATTATTTTTTACTATCAGTCTTGATACTAATTACAGTCACTCTTTCACTGCTAAGCGTGCGTGATACCACTACACTCTCTAAAAAATCCTCTAAAATTTTTTTTAAAAAAATCACTCTTTCACGACACAGACGAGCTTGGTTCTGCAAATATAGATTCCGTTGTTGTTATTGTTGCTGTCGTGGCTGTTTGTTGCAGTATTATTTGGTACTTGTTGACAGATAGACAGAGAGAAAGAGAGAGAGAACGAAAGATATACTAATTCATTATACCAGTAGTAGATGTAGTACTAATAATATTAGTCCGTAGAAGTTAGCCACTATTCGCCATCACGCTTATCGGGTAGGGTAGCTTTCGGGTAGCTTAGACATAATCCAAATAATAATGGTCCAATTGCACCCACAATAGCGGCGCAACACGCCATTCATAGCGGCTGAATACTAATCTATATACAGCTGTTGTTATTGATATTGTTGTGGTTGTTATTGCTGATGTCGACGTCGTTGTTGTTGTTCTTGTTGGTGTTGTTGTTGATGATGATGATGATGTTGTTGTTGTTGTTGTTGACGATGATGATGATTATGTTGTTGTTGTTGTTGTTGATGATGATGATGATGATGATGATGATGATGTTGTTGTTGTTGTTGTTGTTGTTGTTGTTGTTGTTGTTGTTGTTGTTGTTGTTGTTGTTGTTGTTGTTGTTGTTGTTGTTGTTGTTGTTGTTGTTGTTGTTGTTGTTGTTGTTGTTGTTGTTGTTGTTGTTGTTGTTGTTGTTGTTGTTGTTGTTGTTGTTGTTGTTGTTGTTGTGTTGTTGTTGTTGTTGTTGTTGTTGTTGTTGTTGTTGTTGTTGTTGTTGATGATGATGATGATGATGATGATGATGTTGTTGTTGTTGTTGTTGTTGTTGTTGTTGTTGTTGTTGTTGTTGTTGTTGTTGTTGTTGTTGTTGTTGTTGTTGTTGTTGTTGACGATGATGATGATTATGTTGTTGTTGTTGTTGTTGACGATGATGATGATGATGATTATGTTGTTGTTGTTGTTGTTGACGATGATGATGATTATGTTGTTGTTGTTGTTGACGATGATGATGATGATGATTATGTTGTTGTTGCTGCTGCTGCAATCGGTGATGATGTCGAAGATCCATTATTACTGTTGTGGTGCCGGTGTCTCTTGCAGGAGCTGCTGCTTATTCTGCTTGCTGCGGATCTACCTATTGTCGTCGTCGTCGTCGTTGTTTGCATTTGCTGCCGTTGTATCCGTCTCCCCATTGTTGTGGTTGCTGTAGTTGTCATTGCATTGCAATAACTGATACTGTCGTGTTTGGCTACTGCCATTCTTATAATTGGCTGCTTTTTGTTATTTTATTATTATTATTACTATTATTATTAAGCAGTACTGTTCTTTTGTCGTCCTGAGAGGCGTAGGATTCGTATTATAGTGGTAGTAGTAATACGAAGAAGTAGCGGTTATGGCAGCGGCAGCAGCAGCAGCTGCCATTAATGGTCCCACCACTACCACGTTCCTGTAAAACAGGAACGAAAGAGAAAAAATGCAATAGCGGGAGAGCAAAGGCGTGTGAGGGTTTATGTCTACTATCATTGTCATCATTCACCACGCGATCATAGAAACAGGCTTTGAACGGCTATTCAACGTAACGTTGCGACGGGGTTGGTCTGCTAGGCGGTGAACGCAAAAAGAATAAAATATATACAGATATACATGTACATATGTTTTTGAACAAAGTACCCAGGCGGAAGAGCAACAGCCAATGACAAACGAATATCAAATAAGTTAATAAGTAAATAGTGCTCAATTTCAAATAAAAGCTACGGTCGCCGAGTGGGCGTAGTCGCTAATGCCGTGTAGTCCCCGTAACACAGAGCTGTCATACTTTATTACAATGTGGTAAAATGTGGATTTCGCATCGAACGAATCGCTCATAATGGTAGAGCGATCGAGACGCGGCAGCGCCGATGACCCTATTGATATCGTGTATGGACGGAGATGTTTGCGTGTTTTTTTTACGTCCTTTCACGTTGTTCCACGACGTACCATGGATGCGTAATAGGTCAAAAAAGCAGGAGGTGTTTAGAGTTGTCACGCAAAACAGGACAAAGCAGCCCCTGTTTACCGCCACATCTCTACGTCATTCAGCTGCAGCATTTCAATGATTAATGAACACTATATACTCTAACGACACGTTGTTACTATCACACAAAAAGAAATTGCTTTGTCTTCTGTTTATTATGTATTCTTCACGCCACATACGTTGTTAGCTAGTTGCAGTCGTACTTACTCTTGGTTGAATACTCTTTAGGGATCATTCTTATTCAAGGACTAACTTGCAACAGAAATCCTACTTAGTCGAGTTTTAATGCAAATTAGCACAAACATACCTTTAAGATGGTTTAATGAGGCTATTGCTTAAGATGGCGACACCCAGCAGCGCACAATACTTTTTATGCAGTCCCGCAATAAAGAGCTCGTGTGAGTGAATCCAATACTTGTCTTTTGTGATGAGCGCTGTCCATCTGTTATGCGTATTATCGAGAGAGGCGTTGCAACGCTCTCTCAGTGCCCTGGATGTCCACCGCTCGAGGATGCACCCAGTTCTAGTGACATTTGCACTGTTTTGCTGCGCGTGAATCAGCTTACCGCAGGACTAGCGAAGACCCTCTTCGTTTCACCGAAAGAAGTGAGCCACAGCCGCAGCGCCACTAGCAATGGCAGCGACATACGAGTGAAGTCGCGACCTCGACTGGCCAGCACTCCCGCCACCCTCCACAAGCCGTCACCACACAAAGCGGAAGTTCGGCAAGAGCCCGGGACAGCATGGCAAAGCCCAGGGGCCAAGACAGGACGTCCTTTTGAGTAGGGAACACGTGGTACATTCGCGTGCGCCTCGCGACCGGAGAAGACACATAGGCGCCATTGACGGAGAGGGCTACGGGCTGATAGAACTTATAGCTGATAGAGCAGATGCCTGCTCCATGCAGATAAGCGTGATCAATTCACGTACAAGTGCAGAAGAAGCACTATCGTCCTTCTGTTTTATACGCTGCAGCATTCGATGGAATTTTAAGGATGCGAGGTCTTTAGCATTCCGACTCTGATGTACCAGCCAGTGCTGGCGTTTCTACTTGGGCCCGGCTATGGCCGTGATGCCGGCCACCAGTCACCAGGCTTACCATCACGGCACTTTAATGTGCGTGTTTTTGACACGAGTTAAAGGCGCGTACAGTGGGAGGCGATATTGAACAGAGCAACAGTACTCACGAGAAAGCCGTTTAAGCTGCAAAGGTTAACTAAAAAGGCGAAGGAGGTCAAGCCCTGCTTTCTACCCCCCGGAGAGTTTTGGAGCGCCTGCGACAAGCTTGGGCCCTATACCTAGATGCCTAGACATTTACTGGGCGTAGGTTCGTCTATGGACAGCATAAAGCAGCGTCCTACAAGAAGTTACTCATAAATCGTAAGCGCCTGTATAAAGAGGTGGAGGAGGCTTGAGAAAGCGAAGGTTGCGCCCTACGTGTATCTGAATCACGGCCGACAAAACGCATGAACAGCACGACGAAGCAGCCTGTTCGTCAGCACCTGACTGCTTTGGTGCTGGATAAGCATGCTCCGACTTCAAATCTCTTGATAAAGCAACCGCTCGGGTACCGGGCAGAGTCGGCAGATGCATTGACTGGCCATTCTTGCTGTCTGATCGCATACCCCAAGCCTGGCACAATGCGAGGCTTATGCGTTTCCAAGGGAAAAATCGGTGATGATGTGGACGATCCAAATCTATATCGGGGTATTTATCGGGACAAACAATTAAAAGATCTTCGAGTCAGTATAAATCTTTGTAAACCAGCGGTAGTCGGAGCAGCCAAAAAATCAGTTCAGCTACCTTGCGTTCGCCTTTACGTGCGTACTTAGCATTTTCTGTAGCGGCCAACTGCTGAAGTTTGTCAGCTCCTTTATATTTGTATATATAGAGGGTCTACTACCTGGGAATAACCTTTCAACAGTACATCGCAGACATGTGCCGGTTAGTAAATGCACTCGTGTACAAGAAGGTGAGAGCTGTTCAAAGGCTGCCCCTGGGTATTACGTTGCGACTATTTAAGATTAAAAATATACCAATAGATCGTTAATGGTTATAGCAAAAAATGCATATTGCAATAATTTTTTGGCTAAGCACGTTGTAAATGCAAATTACCTGCAAAGTAAGTGTAATATATATATATATATATATACAGGTAGTTCAACAAGTTCTTAAAATGAGCTTTTCAGAATTCGAATTTTGGCGCGCTTTCACCGCTATTGGAAACGGCAACTTTTCGACTGCTAGCAGTCAAAATATTATGGTGATTGGCCGTTGCGATTTTGTTTGATCGCTTTTCCCGTGCAACGTATCGGCGTGATTTTGAAAAATGGAGAAAAACTAATTTCGAGTGGTTATCAAGCATTTTTATTTTAAAGGTTGGAATGCGACCCAAAGGAAACTAAATTAAACGAGATGTACGGTGACTCTGCGCCATGTTTTGCCACTGTTTCCAACTGGATTAATGAGTTAAAAAGAGGACGCAGGAGCACCGAGGATGAACTACGTTCAGGACGCCCAAAAACGGCAACTGATGAGGAAAACGTGGAAAAAGTGCGGAAAATCGTTGCCGCAGATAAGCGAGTGAACATTAGGGAGATAGCGGAGGCCTTGGGTATCAGTTTGGGTAGTGTGCATTTCATCCTGCACGAGAACTTAAAGATGAAAAAGCTCAGAGCAAAATGGGTGCCGCATTTGCTCAACCAAGGCCAAAAAGACGCGCGTGTTTACGCTTCACAGCGAAATTTGGCCAAGATGTCGAAAAATCCGTCGGATTTTTGGCGCAGATTCGTGACCGTCGATGAAAGCTGGGTCCATCACTACACTCCCGAGACCCAAGAAGCATCTCGTCAATGGTGTGCACCTGGTGAAGGACCTCCGAAGAGGGTGCGGACAACGGCATCGACCGGAAAGATGATGGCTACGGTTTTTTGGGACCAACGTGGAATAATTCTGGTCGACTACCTTGAGAGCGGTAAAACGATTACGGGAGAATATTATGCAAGACTGTTGGACTGCCTGAAGCAAGAACTCATCGTGAAACGGCCCGCTTTGCAGAAGAAGGTTGTCCTGTTTCACCAGGACAATGCTCCTGCACACAAGTCGCGGCAAGCATCGGCAAAATTGGCCCAACTGAGGTTCGAACTTATTAAACAACCTTCCTATTCTCCAGACCTGGCCCCCTCTGATTATTTCCTCTTCGGACATTTAAAGAATAGTCTCGGTGGAAAGCGTTTTTTCCAGCAATGAAGAGGTTAAGGCTGCTGTCAATGCCTATTTTCAGTCTAAAGACGCGGAATTCTACTCAAGAGGTATAAATGCTCTGAAATCTCGGTGGGAAAAGTGTATTGAGCTTCTCGGGGAGTATATCGAATAAGAAAAAATTAAAAACAAGATTTGAAAAATTCTTGGTTTTCATTTTAAGAACTTGTTAGACTACCTGTATATATATATATATATATATATATATATATATATATATCTGCCAGAAAATAAGTTTTGTATGCATGTCAATGAACACCCGTTCTATGGCCTTATTGATTGCTATCGCCCTATTCCGTGCTATACATATATATATATATATATATATATATATATCTACAAGGAGACATGGGATGATGATGATGCAGCATTACGCCATGTAGTACGCTGCTAGGATATGATATGTGTCTATCCTAACCGCCATGCTTTTGGAATCTCACATTTCGTCAGAACAACGTCACGTGACCTAATGGGCAAGATGGCTAATGCTCTCAATAAGATGGAACGCCTGCTCACGATAGTGTAGGCAATAACAGTCAACACCAATGTTATAGAAGTAAATTCAATGAAGCTGTAGTGTATCGCTTATATATTGCGTTCAGTAGTTTGCGTATTTTAGCGTAAAGCGCAATGAGAAATAGTTCTGCAAAAGGTTCGTGAGTGTCATATGCCTCAAAGCCAGGCTAGCCAGAGGCTTTCGTTTACGGAGAGGTTTGCACTAAAAAACTTTATTACCGGCCATGAGAAGTGAATCGTATACACTAGGGTTACTCACACAAGGTCATGACCGAAACATTGATGCAAAACGCAAAGCAAAAAAAACGAGAATTGAACCTTAAGGAAAGCTAGTCGTTAGACTTGTTCTAGACTTCGACAACATTTCCCCAACTTGGACTTGATAGCACAATCCCTTAAAAATACAAAGCAAACCATTTTCGCTGTTTTATTATTCAGACTTAGATGTCGCAAATTCAGGAATGTGCCGTATCGAATCAATTGGCGTGGCCGCATTAAATAACTCTAATTAATAAAACAAAAGTTATATTTAAAGACTTTTTCGGTAAAGATAGTCTATGCTCTTTATCGCTATTCGCTTCATTATTCCCGCTCCATCTCGACTCCTTCCAACGTTCTAGCAACTTTTTTTAGGCGCAGTGTCTACTTTACTCAGGAAGTGTTCTACAAGCCTAAATGATTCTACTGAGCACTGTTTTCTCCGTTTTTGCTTTAGCTACATACACACCCTTTCCTCTGTTTCACCAAATAATTTCCTCTCTTCAAACTCTCAACACTCGTCTTCTTCTTATAATAAGCTCGCCAAGCTATCATTTTTAATATATATACCAGAAGTCGCATAATTGAACAGAGCATAACAAACTCTCTAGCCCACCATATTTCTTTAAACTTTGGCCGATTACTCCCCTCCCCCCGGTGAGGAATTAAAGCATCTTGTAACAGCCCCGGGATATTAACATTAAACTGTGTACTGTTAAATGTAAATTAAAAAAAGAAACATGTCGATCTTTTTGGGACCGGTGGTGCCTTCCCTAATATTTTTAACATCATATGTGCATCAAGTCTCTCCCCGGCCATGGCCTTTCGCGCACGCCTTGTTGCAAGGTTTGATCTTTGTTACCATGGTTACCGGTTTGTGTTTTCTTGATCCTGTTCCTTCCCACCCCGATGCGTTCCCTTTTACGATTTTGACGTCGCATCTGTAAGCGCTCGTAGTAATATATTTCAATAAAAATCTAGTTCTGCATGAGTTCATTGTGTACTAGGATACTTAGGGTTGAATGTGGACGTTCATCTATTCAAAGTGAACAAGTCCCTAACAACAGTACCAACCATAAACATGTATTCGGTTTAGATATTCGCTTTTGTAAGGTGATCGATTGGTCCGGCCCGGATTGTTATTAGCAAAATGGCCACCCTATCTTTAGATAACTCTTTCGGAATACTTCTAGACTTAGTGGTTCTGCCCAGTTGTGTACTTGGGAGCCAAAATTCTTGGGAGCGTCTGCTTTGCCTATCCATTAGCAGACATATGACACAAACGTGTGTGCTTTTGTTCAAAGTCGATAAACATTACCCATGCGCCAACGATCTAACACTGGAGATCAAAAAAGCAAAAAGATGCATATATGTGCAGAAGAGATCATTTTTTAAGCTCGTCAAAAGTCAATAAACTTGAAAATCGTATCAGCACAAAAGGTAGATTTTGTCGGATATTATTATCGTTTCCATGCAGTTGAAGTCCAGGGCCATTAGCGAATTAGAAGAACACACGTAACACCAAGCCAGTTTGAGAAACTGTCAGCTTTATTGTTAATGCAGGCTCCCCTCAAAATAAAATTATGCTGAGTGTTTCAAACAGTGTGGCGTCTGAGCTGCTGGTACCTAGTACTAATAACGAAATTATGATGACTGGATCAACAGACCGGCAACAGAACAACATGGTGAGCAAAGTGGCGAAGCTAGGAAATGTCATACAGAAATATTCTTTTTTGTTCTTACACTTGCATGACGTCGTGTTTTAAACTTGTCAATCCAACCTGTGAAGAAATACACTTTGGTGGTTCTACTGTAACTAAAGGGTATAGGACAGATACCAAGTGGAATTAGTAAGTCAACCTAGAACTACAGAACTATTTTTTTCAAAGTTGTTTCGTAAGGCTAATATGCCCGTGTACGGTGTTTCCGTGTCATGGCCGATTTTTAGTCCTTTCCGGCATTCATCTAGTCTAAATTGGAAGCCATGAAAACCAAGTTAAGAGTGGCCGGTCTGGGTTTCGAACCCAGGCCTCCCGAATGCAAGGCAAAGGCTTTGCCACTTAGCTCGGATATGCTAATTGCAGTCTAAACAGTTGATATCGTACTTATGTAGGCCCCATTTGATAGCATATAAAAATGTATAAAGCTAGAAAAAAGATAAAATAATAGTAATTAGCGTAGCGTGTAAAACGCACGGGACTGATAAAAGGAAAGGAAGTGGCTTTGGACCGTTAGAAAAAACAAATTCCAGAATTACAGAAGGGCTTTATGCCGTCGTGCAAAACAGGCGTGGTTTACCATAAAAGCTGTCCAATCGGAAGGAGTCCTATTCTATACGAGATTGTCTTGTACGTCTAGGCACGCAGTTAACAAATTGTATTATTTTATTTTACATTCATTTCATTTTTGTACGAAGCCCGCTAAACATCTGGTAGTCTTGACAAAAGCCTATTAAAATAAAGCGCTCGTACGGTAGCCGAAAACTTCAGGTGCTTGTCTTCATTTTATTGTGCCAAAGCAGCAGGCATCCCAACGGGCACTCTTGACTTACTAGGCTCGAAATCAGTGGCAGTCATCTATCACCACAATTATAGCTTGAACAGTCCTCAAGTAAATCACGATAGAACAATATAAATTCGTTGCCACATAATGTATATTGCATGCCTTGCCTCTCATGATCAATGAACATAGAGAATGTTATTATAGGAAGTTTACACAGCTGCTCAACTTTCATATTGCGGGGATAGCGCTGGAATGAGAAACACGCTGGTATGAAATTCATAGCGCAAATGACCCGCAAAAATGAACGCCAAGGACGAATTAGAGCTAGTAGGTATGTTCATTTGCCCTAATGGGGCTTGTAGCAGCAATCGAGCACGGGAAATAAAAGCTGGAACTTTTCTTACTCACGTTCCCCCTCTCGTCCTCAAGACTCAACCATCTTTCTTAAGGGGCTGACCTATATAATCAAGCCGACGAAGTGCAAACGTTTAGCGAGTTGATATTGTCCACCCTCGAGACCCTGCTGACCTTAGACAGCCCTGTCATTATTTTTTCAATGCTAAGCGCAGGGAACAGGGCAATCTCCCCTCCGTAATACAGCGGAAGTCGTTTAGACATCGGTCAGTTCACGTTCAGGAGAACCTTGAAGCCCGGTGAAGTGCGGTGGTAGGCCGGACTTTCCTCTGCACTACAAAGTGCAACAAAGTCTCTTCCTCGACATGGTCAGAGCTCGCCTAAACGCCGTTTCCGCAAAGAATTCAGGCGCCCGGTTTGTTGCACCTCCCAGTGTTCTCATAGGCACACTTCTCGATGATAAACAACTCGCATAGTAGTAAGCCCATGACTAGGAACGAACCTAGTTAGCCCCATCAGTGTCAACCCGTCTTAAATGTGATCACTTCGTCGACAAACTGGTATATCACGGCCTATCGTGTATCATTGGCGTAGGGCGACGCCCTAGACATGCCGCTATCAATGAGATCTTTAGCAAAACCCACAGGTCATACGGCCTTCTGTGCGTTTTAGAACTGCCGGAACCCTGCGAGGAGGACCGCAGGCCTCCAGAGAAGTGGTAGTTTGGACAAGGCAAAATGCTAGTTTGGGGTGCAACTGTCTCCGACCTCTCAGCCCCTTCTGTGATCAGTGACGCATTCGGCGCATCCGAAGCTGGCTACGCAGTCCACCTCGCGAAGACCAGCAAGCTAAGAAAATACTCATCAATCGGGTACGCTACGAATTCTGCCCTCATGGTTTTCAAATCTTGGGTGTTCCCGGCGGTCGGATTAAGCAGCTAATCCGCAATGTTGCCACATTGCTAAATCTGGCAATAGAAGATCGTCTTTCTTCCTTAAGCAAGATCTGGATTTTGACGTACAACACGGAAGTGCCGCCTTTATTTGGAACACACTTCTGAAGGGAATTTGTCTGGGCACACGAAAGTCACCATAGTATTGTGACTTTGCTAATCTTGGCTTTGTTATATATATGCCTTTCTTCAGCCCGAGCGGACTGAAGAACTGCTCTAGTCTTCTGATCTGTCTGGTTGGGTATCTGTGCGTAATCTTTAATCTGTAAGTAGGCCCAACTTCTTTTCGTTATCTGGTCTCCCGCTCTTGCTCGACGGTAGACCACGATGCCCAATGCATCGCCGTAATCGCCGTCTATGGTTATGTTGTTGTTGTTGTTGTTGTTGTTGTTGTTGCTGTTGTTGTCATCTCGTCGCTACTGTCGTCTGCCGACTGTCTTCCGCTGCATAATATCGTTATCCCTATTCAAATCCCGATCATTTTTTATATGAGTTTGGTGCTATTTATCTCTCTCTCTCCCTCCCTTGTACTTCCCCTTTCTCCCTATATAATTTATATATGCCAGTTTATTTCGCTTCTACTTTCGTTTTATTCTCTATAATTTATTCATGTAGCTACTTTTCTCTGTCTTTCTTTCCCTCACGCTTCGTGCATTAAAGCAAAGGAGCTAAGCGAGGGCAAAGACAACGAGCGGATATGCAGGCTGATCTACGAGCAGATAGCCACACACACGCATACGCCGACTGTACGCAATATCATCGTAACAACGGTGACATTGTCGGCAATCGCTGGAATCAGTAGCAATCGCGAAATCTGAAGCAATCGTTGCGACGGGAATAATAGGTCTGAGCAGAAGTCCGACCTGCTTCTTGTTGGCGCTGATCAGCGTTCAGGGATGGTCTGGACGCTTCTCCGATGGTCGCGGGATGGGGCAAACAGAAAAGGGAAAGTTGCGCGCAAAATTGCGCAGGGCGGGGCGGTGTGCCGCGTGTGTTGAAGGGGGGAAATTCGTTCTTCTTCTTGCCTCTTCCTCGCCTGATAAGAACAAGGGGGGGAGGAAAACTGAAACAAACAAGAGAATGGGGAAATGATTATTACTGAGACGGCTACCTTATCGACGATAACCCGTAGCGATAACGCGTTCATCCTGGCGGCTATGACTATGTGACAACACCGTCACCGCAAACACTAAAATCTGGTCGTTTTCAGACGCTACAATTCGAACGCTACGACGGCGCGCGCTTTTTACACGAAAAACGCATGTTGCTCTTCCAGCTACTTCTGCTGCTGCTGTTGCCGTAAGCGAGAGATAGTTGTGGTAGCTGCAGTAGCAACGTACAATACTTCTGAAAGTGGTCGTCGTCGTTAAATTAGTGCCGTACTAGTAACGGTTGTTGTAGTAGTAATAATAGTAGTAGTAGTAGTAGTAGTAGTAGAAATAATCATCATCGTATTATTGATGAAAAGGATGAAAACGGCCATAACCAGCCTGCCGGATGTGCTCTGGCTGTGCGCTCATACAGTATCAGAGCTCTGTTCAGCTTGATGGGCATGATGATAGCGAAGGGAAAAGGACGATGAAAACCCGAATGACAAGGTGAGGAGCTTGTGCAGAAGCCGACCGACCGTTTGTCGCTCATTCCCTATACACTAGATAATACACACAAAAGCCAACTAACACTAGTTGGACCCTGCTATTTTGCCCTGCTATTGTGGCTGCTGTTGTTGCGATGTCTTTGACACGTCATTATGACCAAGTCATTTGATCGACCGACTCGAATTGCTGTTGCTGCAGCGGCTGTTGCTCTTGTTGATGGTGTCGATATTCGTGTTGTTGATGTTGTCGCTATTTTTGCGGTTAATGTTTTCGTTTTTGTTGTGGTTGCTGTTGTTGTTGATAGTGTAGCAGTAATGCACATCATTTACGACAATACGAGCGCTGACTTCGTTCGGTAGTGCGCTGATTTGCAAAATCGTACACACGTTCATTCGAACATTCATGCATTCATACCTAATACAGACGTATCGGTACTGAAACCACAGCCGCCAACACGGCAACACTTAGCAGTACGCCAAAATCGATCAATGCCCATTGTGATGGATTATAACTCATATCCACCATTATAATTCAATATCCCCCTGCATCCATCAATATCCGTCGACATCCACCAAAATCTGCCAATATCCATCAAAATCTATTAACGTCCACCAATATCCAATTATATTCGCTACTATCACTTAATATCCGCTAGCTAGATTGTGTAGCGCACGAACGTGTATTCATTTTACCTTTAGTATTATACTAATAGCAATAGTGTTATACTAATCAGGTCCGCCCTTCGCTGTTGGTCGCGCGTACAAAACAAATGCTGAACATAAGCAAACGTTCCTGTCGCAACGGCTGCTTTGTCAAGTCGGACGCTTATGGTTTGTCAATCAACAAACAGCCTGTGCTTATTGTTTGCCGCGTTGCTCGAGCTGCAGCATCTGCCATCGAGTGCCAACTATTCCTTGCTGTAGGCAGGGGGACATAATCTAAATAACAATGGTCCAATTGAACCCACAGTAGCGGCGCAAGACGCCATCCATAACAGCTGAATACTTCTCTATGTGTTGTTGTTGTTGTTGCTTAGGGGGAAGATTTAAAATTAAACAAATATCCAACACAGGCGACCAGCAATACAGCTCTATGGACGCGGTAATCGTGTTACTGCTTAAAGTTACTTAGGGCTTAGGTACAACGACTTTCGCCCTGACATATCTTGATGTCGACGCCAATGCCGCCTATAAAAGTGAGGCCACTGTCGATATTGACTGCATATTGGTATAGATTTTGTCGATATTTTTATTGATTGCATGCGACAATCGACTAAATGATCCAGCGGCTCTCTGAAGGTTATCCCCATCCAACTCGTGGTTAAACGTAACATTTATATGCATATTCAACCTATTCAAAACGTTGTCTTTTCTATGTGACCAAATCAGTGTGTGTCTGTGAGCTAGTACAGGTTATACTTAAAAACGCAAGAGGAAAATGGTTAAGGATTTCTCTCTTTATTATGATTTGTTCCCTATAGCAACCGAGAGCACCGACGAGCGTCTGCTTAGGTTCTTCAAATCCTACGCGTGGAATTATCTAAATTACTTACGGCGTGACTTGTTTTAATTATGTACCGGCCAATTATAGTAAGATAATGGGTTTCCTTCATTAGTCTTTATAGACAATAAACCTATAACAGTCGGAAGTTGAACCTGATTTTATTTGCGTTAATTAACTGAGGCCTTTGCCAATTTGGCAAGCCGCCGTGTTCTACCTCGTCATCTTTCTCCGTGAAAGCTGGTCAAAAGTGCGGAAACTTAAGATGCGCAGACCGCCGACTATAGAACCTGCTAAGAAAAGATCAATCTGGGTTCGAATCTCAGCGCGCGTGTTGTTTAGGCTTATTTATTTTGAGCTTAAAATTTTTTTTTAATTGCTTTTAAATAAATACATATAAAATATGAATTTAAAAATAGATAAACATATGTTCTGCTCACCGCCGCCCAAGCAGCGCGACAAAGATGCCGGGGCAGCCTCGCAGAGCTCGACGACCTCGATGGATTCTACGACGACTCCTGGCGGGGAAACGGCACCCAGGAACCACCTGCACGAGATAGCCAAGTTAGTGAGCGGGCTGCTTGACCACTTGGCCAGAAGAAAAAACCTGGGTTGCGTGGAAAAGAGCCTGGCAGAGGAGCTCCGTCTCGCCGTGAAATTGGCCAGACCGCAAAGAAAGGATGCCAGCACCTGGACCGCTCCTAAGACCACTGACTCCGGGTGCCAATTCTCATCTGAGGGATGTGCACTGGATCGGCAACCCGAGAAAATAACCGCTTCGATAGATGTTTGCAACACGAAATAGAACCTCAAATACCTCTCCGCCGAAGACTGGCTATCAACCGCTTTTACGAGACTAACACACCTCTATCCTGAAGGAATGCCCTCTTCGGATCCTGATGGTCAGGGAAGACGACCCATCAGACAAAACGGTATGGCAAAGCATAGCCTGCCAATTCCAGGATATTGCCAGGGAGGCCGGGAACTTGAGAGGTGTAGTCCTGTCCCGTTGTATAAGCGAGACGGGGGACGACGGTGAGTCTACCACAAGGGCTTTAGTGGCACTCCGACTCCCAAAGGATACGACGCCAATCCCGAACAATAACCAGCTACAGCAAGTGTTGGCTAAGGCCAAAGTCCTCGCAGACCTAGGAAATGTTGAACCTATTCCCTGCCACAGCAGAAGGGAGTCGGAAAACTTCTTAAGTGCCTCGCCAGAACATAAGGCCCATCACGAAGACTAAGTGAACATTAACTAAGTTACTAAGTGGACATTATTTCATCGAATGACGTGTCGACCAGCTAGAGGCCACCATCCCCAACGCTGCCAAGTTCTGGTGATAAAATTCCGGTGAGCAAGATTAACAAGACCTCCCAGATATCACCCCACAAGAGGTGTGCGGCGCAGTGGCACGCCTTAAAGAAGGAGAGGCATCGGGCCCCGACGATGTCCCAGTCTCCGTGGTTAAGCTACTAATGATGCAATACTCCGACACGGTAGCCGTCAGGGCAACTGAGATGTGTCAGATGGGCTCAATCCCTTCCGTATGAAAGAAAGCAGACCTGGCCCCTATGCCCAAGAGCCCAGAAAAATACCACCCGACCTGCCTGCTTGGTTCCCTGGCTAATTCGAGTCCATCGTGAAGGCACGCCTCGGGAATTTAGCGGAGAGAAGCGACCTGCTATCCGACGCCCAGCACGGAGTCCATAAGAGCCGTTCAACCATTGGCGTTTTACAGCGGATTCAGACACATTGAACTCCTCCGCGAGTACCCCTCTAGTATATTTGTAGCGGCGGTGGCTTAGGCGGCTAACGCACCGTTCGAAACGGGGCGTTGCCATGGCAACCACGGTTAGCAAAACATCGCTAGTTCGAGCCCTGGCCGTGCTGGTAGAATTTGTTGGACGTGGTTGTCATTGCCTTGCTGCTACATACCTCTGCTGGAGAAAGCCTATATAATTCCAGTACGAGAACGCGATGACGATAGATGCATTTAGACGCTATCGTGCCACAGGCAACTTAGCCCATTACGAGCGTCTAAATGTAGTTGTCAGAGCGTTAAAAAAAAATATGAGACTTGCTCTTCTTGATTTTATTGGACGCTAAGTACGCTTTTAACAGCCTACCGTGGAAAGTCATTTGGAGACTCTTCACAGAAAAAAGGCCCTCTTTTGCATACAAAAGTTCGTATCTAACTATCTACATGACAGAACGATCCAGTCCTACGGCTTTGTTTTCAACATGACTGCAGGAGTGCCACAGGACTGCATACTTGGTCCTCTGCTATAGGTTATAACCTACGACGTGGTACTGCGGCTGAGATACCTTCCCTTGGCGTTAGCCTTTTTACCTGCACTGACAACCTTGTTCTTACCGTCCAGGCTCGGACCCCGGATCTGCTGCGGAACCGGCGAACGAGGCACTCGCCGATGTCGCCCGCTGGATGCAAGTTGCGGGGCTTGCTCTCACTCCTGCTCGAGGCTATACTCTTGGTGGATCGGAGAAAATGCCCTGCCATTAATTTCCGCCTAGAAGACCAGGAGATCGCACTCGTCAACAACGTAAGGCATCTCGGGGTTAACCTTAAGAGAGGTTCCTCTGGTATTGGGCACGTGCGGCGGGTAACAGAGAAGACAACGAAGATAGCTAGTGACTTCGCACGTCTTCTACCCAATACATATTGCCTACAGCATCTGAGAAGACAAGCCATTATGTGCGCGGCCGAGTCGGTTGCCCTGTACGAAGCTCTCGCTTGGCTCACCAACACAATAAAATACGCCGCAAAATGGACTCGTCTCGTCAGGCCCAGAAAGTTTGAGACCTTAGGGCCTGCCTCAATCGCAGCGTACATAATCGTTAGCGCTGCGGCGGCTCTTATAAGATCTGAAAGCATCCAGGCGCCGCTGCTTATGGGGGAACCCAGACCCCAACAAAGATCAGGCAACAAACGTCAGCGCACAATTGACCTCTGGCAGGAGGAGTGGGACAGTCTACAACAGTCCGCACCCTGATCCCAAATACAGAGACTGGCTTAACCGGCCGGAATGGACTCATATTCTACACAACTCAGGTAATTACAGATCATGGCGACTTCCAGTCTTACCTCTTCAGGATCTGGAAGGTCCCTAGCCCCACGTGCGTCCACTGCAGCGAGGGATTCGACGATACCCCTGAAAATACCGCGGTGAGGTGTCCAACAAGGAGCAGTACACACACGTACCGGAGCTTTTAAGGAACATAAAAGGCAAACCGCACTCACAGAACCGCTCGTCGCCTGTAGGGAGCTCCTCTGCCGCGGTGTCTGTGTTTGCAACCGCACTTTCCAATTAATCCCCAAAAAAAGATGCTGCAGCTTTTAGGATACACCACGTACAGTCATGCATGATGATATGTAATTTTTGTGCACACTGCCACGAATCAATACTGCTATAGTCAGGTACAAGAATAGCAGCTGTTTACGCGTTTCAGTAATGACCGGAAGACTTATTCTTCTCGGTGGGATTGAGTCACTATAGTAAAGCTGTGATTAACAGCAAGGTAGCAGCCGCATACGCTAATGTTTTTTACAAGCCAATAATAATAACAGCAAGAAAAAAATAACATTAATGACAGCTGCAGCTGGTTTTATTTCATCGCTATCGAAGATTAATTTTAACTGTCTCCTGTTTATGTTTAGTTTCGGTTGTGTGCGTGTCATCTGGACCGTATCTCTGTTTACTTTGGGTTTTGTTTACAACTAGAGTCTTAAATGTTTGTATGCAATATATATATATATATATATATATATATATATATGTATATATATATATATATATATATATATATTATTATATATATATATATATATATATATATGCAGATGCCTATATGGTGTTGAATCTCGTCTGCTCCCTGGAAAGCGGCTGTTGCACGGAATCGTCAGCTACCATTGTAGATCGGATTTCTCCCAGCGATCATATCGACCCTCGTCACCGATGTTATTTAAAATACACCCTATTTGTCTATGTAAATACGAACATAATATTATGACAAACATGGTAATAATGGTGTGCGATGATTCTCGCTAGAGTTGAGAGAGCAACACGAATTCAGTACAATCGGGTAAGTCATACAGGGCACATGGACATATAATAGATGATGAAATCCGTGAACACTGTAGCGAGTCGTAAGGTGACAACATGGGCGGTGAGAGACTTCTTCTAGGCCTCGTTGGTCATAGCTGGTGACAAATGAAGTTATCTGAGAATTAAATATATAGATATTTTTTTCCGAAACGTTTCCAGGGCGACTGTCTGCGGTAAATTAAAGCTGTTTACGAGTTCATCACTAAATTACATTGAGCCCGCGAACAAGTATACTAACCTGTTGCGCAATTCAATGGAAGGCCAATTACTCGCTTTAAGAAGGCTGGCTTCACTCTACCTAACAGGCATAAATGCGAAGTGTTAAGATGTTTCCACGTTACTTGGAAACAAAGAACACGCCGCTACGAATGCCACTTTAAGCGTAAATAATTCCATGGCCGTTCAAACGGGCAACTATGTTGCATGTCTGATATTAGCTGCCGGGATAAGCCTTTTCTACAATCCTCAGTTACATATTGTGAAAAGGTAGTACCTCGAGACGAGAACATTACCCCGAAATAGCAAAATGTTTCTACAAACTGCACTCACACTCTTGGTGAAATCATAGTTTATTTACGCCGGTGCGTTGCCCGCCGCGCCGAAACTTTACAGCCTTGATTTTCGACACATTTACTATGAGGCCATTCTGCGAGAAATATTCATCAAGTGCGCAAAGCGCAGCCTGCAGGTCAGTACGACTTCTGCTAAATATCACTAGATCATCTGCATAGAGCAAGATCATGACTGTTGAGTGCCGCTTTTTTATGATGCGTGGCAGACTTGTGGTCAAACTCCAGCCTGTCCTTACTTCTTCAAGACAATATCACGGGGTGTGATGTTGAAGGCAGGTTTTAAATCAATAAAAAGCGCGAACAAAGGACGTTTTTTCGGTTTAATGAGACTGTGATCTGCTCAAGAAGTACTTCGTAGGCTAAGACAGTGCCCTCAAGAAGCACTTTGCAGGCTAAGATAACGCCCAGTTCTAAAGCCGTGCTGCTTATCTGAAAGAAACGCCAGTGCTGTCAGAAAATCCGTGAGACGCCTTTTAGAGAAAGTGCGGCGGCCACACACTGTTAGAAAAAAAGAAGACCTTATATGCAGGAAATGCGGTCGCTCAAAACATCAGATGTGGAAGTATCGCAACGCGTCCCGTTACACCAATTGTGGCAGCGATCACGTTTCCAACGAAGACTACTGCGTTTGTAAAAAGTGTCTACACGGAAGTTCAAAAAATAAAGCTCTGCGAAAAGTATCTACAAGACTGACCGACGCAGCGGTTGAAATATACAATCTGAAACTCGTCTAAAGAGCACACAACGTTAACCCAAACGCAGGTAAAACGCAAAAATCATATGCTGAAGTGGTGCGGCCGGTTATTCCGCGGAGTTCTAGAGCTGTCATGCACACAAATGGTAAAGCAATATTTTGTCATCTACCTTCACCCGGGGCGCAAAGGTGTCCATATAATAAAAAATAAAACAGAAGCCTAATGAGGTTAAAACAAAACTTCGTAAAAGTTGCGGACAAAGACTTCTTCGAGCCTAAAACTTGTGACAGGTCTGCTTACAATTTGGCAACTATGTATCTACGCAACCGCTACTGTAGACAGAGCTAAAGTTAAATCCCACACTAATAAGCACCGTGCTCTTGAGTTCGCCTTCGTCTCTTGTGAATGTAATACATTATTAAGGTTATTTTTATATTTGAGGACCTCCTAGGGCACTACTGTTTACGCTGTGTCCGCAGCGCTGATCATCAGTCGATAAAAGTCTCTGCGTGCGAAACGTCGCTGCGTTTTTATGTTGTTCACCGCTAGAAGGTTCAATCAATCATGCCATGAGGAATTGTCCTCTATAGTCAGTGTACCTACGTCTTTAAAGCGATGGCATCCTGAAGTCCCCCGTAATAATCTGGCTCCGATAGTCCGTGTTTATTGCTAGCATTCAATGCTTTGGTGTTTTAAGGTTTTCGGCAAATTTGTCTTGGCTTCTCTAGAAAAAAAATAAATGTCCGGATCCTGGGTAGCAATGTCTTTTCGATGGTTCGTCTACTAAATCGCGGTGCCTGTTCCTTTGTCTACGATCCAGGTATTTTTTCCATTGCCTTCGCCACAATCTTCTTTCATACTGATAACACGTTGAAGTCTTGTCTATTGCAGCTGCTAAGGGATCAGGTACGGCCCTGCATCTCTTGAGATTAACTTGCAAGACCATAAATTTCCTAGTTCGACGAGCTTCTCGTTCCGTCCTTACCACCGCTACTGGGTCTCGTCTGCATCTGCGACTGAGTCTCTGGCTGGGATGGGAGTCTTTGTCGTATATCTTCTACTCGGCTTTTTCCAGCAATATTTCTCTATTTTAGGGTTTGCCCTAGTCTCCTCGATTAAATTGCAGCTGACACCATGTCACTCCATTCGGAGCGGTAGACCTAACGACTTCCTTTGCAGGTCTTCCACCTCTTCTATGTAGGTAGGACATCTCATTGAACTAGATAGGTGCCGAAGCGCTAAATATGCGTAGCTTTTCCTCGTTTAGCGGTGCAATTTTTTGCTATATGTCTGCAGAGTCCGCAGCGATAGCTTCTGTGCTCCAGGGGTTTCTCTTCAGCACAGTTCATTGGCGTATGGCCTATCTTCTGCTATCGCATGCAGCACGGGAGGCCGATTCGGTTACTTGGCACGTCGGCCACTCCACACGTCCTCTCTTCCGTTGGTTTTCCTCCGATTGTGCTACTTCAGAGTAAGGTGGAGATTCAGCCTCCATTTGTGCCTTTGCATGAGACGTCGGTTTTTACCGCGCCCTTTCCTTAAAGCTGGTATTTGAGGTCTTTTTCTAGTTTATTCTTGGATGTGTCCTGCTAGAGGCCGTAGAGGATCAGCTTTATCCGTGCGACCAATTGCCAGATTTTTCACATAGTGGTTTGCAATTTTTTGCTTTCACTGGCCTCTTGTTCATCAATTTTCAGTGGCTTAGGCGGCTAAGGCACCGTTCAGAACGGGGCGTTGCCATGTACGAGAACGCAATGAAGATAGATGCATTTAGACGAATCGTGCCACAGGCAAATTGGCCCATTACGAGCGTCTAAAATGTGATTGTCAGAGCGCCAAAAAAAATTGAGACGTGTGTCTCTGTTAACCGTCCCCTAGACTTGAACTTGTACTCCAAATTGGTTTATGTCGGCGTAGGAGCTACCTTCCGTTCGAACAACCACTATGTTCTTTTTGGTGGATCTGTGTGTGCTTCTGACGCTTTCTCTCATTCACGCCCACCTAAGTCATACGGTAAATGAAAAGCTATAGGGAGTCTTGTCTGCCCGCTTGGCCGGCATCCGTAGTATTCATAAGAGAGAAGTTTCCGTATTTTAGAACCTATTGTGTACGTGTATATATACAAATAAATATTATTATTAATGTTATTGGTGGTATGGTACTTATTATGTGCCGATCGCCGCCGACCTATTCTCCTGAGATGCGGCCACCCAATGACAGATGCAGGTAACAAGTTTGGCATAAGCGTTGCGACGACATGAACCACAATGATAGCTAAGTAATATTAAAAAATTGATGAGAATAAATGTAATGACGACGACAACAACAACTGTTTATTAGATATAGCAGCAGGCACAAACAAACAAAAGAGCAATCGTTACAAGAACTAACAGCCGGAACACCACTGCTACTAGCAACAACAATAATACTTATAAAAATACTAATCATCATATTTTTGAACAAGGCTTTATTTCATTAATATGCACAGGTAATACAATTACTATTATGGTTATACTGTTATTATAGTTATATAATCATTGTAATACCTACTAACTGTATATGTATATTCAGTATATAAGAGTTTTAATTTTGTCTGTATTATTATTATTGCTCGAGTGTTGGTGTCCACTCAACATCATATTTTGGCGTTGCCTCTCTATAGTCCCAACGACGCCCTCTGTCGAAGGAACGCGGTCGATCTTGGCTCCGCTGCAGCCTCATATAATAATAATATTAATTCATATAATCAATAATAACAATCATAGTCATCATCATCATAGTAGACACAGCACCCACAATCGCAACGCACAGCTAACACAAGAGATCGTGTCTCCAGCAACGGCCTTAGCAGTGACAACTACGAAGATATGAAACTTGCATGGTCTTGCAAAGTGGCGTGAACTTCACGATCGGTCTTTCGGGAGCAAAATGTTGTCCATCACGCAATGACCGCCAGTTGCTTGACATCTACCATTCTGCCAACCAGCACCGATGCAAAGTGGGTCACACCGCAGGCGTGGTATCCTGTTGTGGGTGTTCTTTGCTATTATCACGCATTACAAAAAAAAATTATATATATATATATATTTATATATATATATATATATATATATATAATATATAAATATATATATTTATATATATATATATATATATATATATATATATATATATATATACAGAGCTCTTGCAGCATCTAACAGCGTTCGTTAGCGATGCACGACATCTTAAGCTGGGGCGGATGCAATGCGTATTATAGAACTGTGGGAAGGCAAAACAAAGGCCAAAGATTGGGGGCCTATGCGTTCGAACGGCAACGATGAAGATAACCATGATAATCCTGATGACGTGGATGGTGTTGCTATTTAATCAGCACGCACAACGTATTGTGTGTGGCGTGTTGTGTGACATGTTATCTGATCACGCACAAACTGAAACTTCGCGCCGGAAGATCGCGAATCAACGCGCCGATGGCACATTTTGCAATCAATCGCAATTTCATCTTGAAACAGTACGAAATCAACTCGTCACACGGTTTCACAAGATGAAACCGAAGGTATGAATGTGCGGAGTTTGCGTTTTCCTCTCATACTTAGTCAGTAATAATAATCATTGTTCTAATACAAGACAATTCCTACTTTGGATGTTAACGTTAATGACAAGCATGGCAAGGGAAGGGACATATTGGTTGTAGCTGACTTGTTTGTAGAGAAAGCGCCGTATTGCACATATTATTAGATTTTGACTATCGTCGGGACGATGTGGGTAAGATGGCCGGCGACTCCGACACTAAAAGTCACGATTTCGATTCGGACGGGTTAGAGGCTTATTTTGGAAACAACAATTTTCTCAGATCTTATTGATCTCGCTGTTAAAGCCTATTACAAGTAAGTGCAATTTAATGAATAAAACGAGTACTGACTAGTATTTAACTAAGTGAAACCTTGTTTAGTCAAAAACTTATTTTGGTCAAACATTTGTCAAGACTGCGCGGGTTTGTGCGCGCTAAAAACATCTATATCCGTTGTACAAACTACGTGTGTACGTGCAAGTGCACGTATACACGTAGTTTGTACAACGTATGCAAGAAAGATGTGTCTCTACGCGTTTTTATTTGTCTTGATGTAGGACTATAGTATATAAAAGCCGATTAGACCATGAAGTGCCTTTCATCGCAGATGTCCGTTTTGCATTTGCTCTGCGTCAATACAAGCGCCGGTGAAACAGCCTTGTAGCACTCTTGTAGTAGCTGAAACTATACTTGCGAAGGTATCAGCCTACTTGCTACGGCCCGAGGTCAAGCTGGAATCAGAATAGGCTAAATAGGAAGGCATCTTTGTTCGCACAAAGGGATGTGGGATTTTAAACGCATTCTCAATCGAAGACTACAGTGGGAAGGGAAGGATGTTTAGTGAGTACTACACCCGTATAGAGTCGTACGCTGGTATGATCTGAAGTATGGCGGCCCTACTGAATATATCTCATATACGACAGCGCTGTGTTTTTTTGTGAGTAAAATGAGAGTATCACTTAGAAAAAAAAGCTCATTTGACTGAAATGATACACACATGGAAAATGTATCGCATGGATACGTTTAATCGCACCAAGCTAGCCATGGGTACGTGAAACGTGTCAATATATGGATACAATGACGTAGCTCGCACAAAGTCATAGTTGGAGCAAGGTATCAGGCTCATCGTTGCAAAATCAGGTCCTTATAAGGCTAATAAGGCCACGCTGTGTACCTGATGGGATCGGAAAAGCGTAGTGTTATATGGGTTTCTGCGGAGACACGAAATGATCAATAGTAAAATGTGTCGCCAGTTGCTCGAACCGTTTGAAGCAAGCAAGCTGTCTTCAAAAGGCGTCCCTTGGGGGACTACAAAAGTGCAATTGTAGAGTGGTCGTATTCCATCATGACACAACACCCGCGCACATACATCGCTGGCAACCTGCCGCAAGTTGCTGGATTTGGCATGATATGTGTTACCCCCCCCCGTCCACCTTATTGAAAAACCTGATTGATTATGGTACGTTTCGCTCATTTGGGCATGTTCTGAAAGGGGGTAAAGTTCGATCGTTTCGGAATTCCACAATTTCCGATTTTGGATGCAAACAAAAACCACCGCGATCGCTTGTTTGCATCTAACAACGAGACATTTTGAAACGATGACATTTTTTCATTAAGATAGCGTTGAATGAAGGGTGTACGCGTCTTGCATCGCCGTCCTATAGAACTATTAATATATATATATATATATATATATATATATATATATCAAAGTAGGAAATATATACATATATATATCAAAGTGACAATATTTGTATAGATGTACATTTCTCAACTTGTTTTGCAAATCAGACAGAGCCGAATTCTTCTTACTGACCCAATACATTGGGCAACGGACGGAGCAACAACCCCCATGTTGCCCATATGGGGTAGCAGACCCATCAACAACAATTATTGGCCGTTGTGACGCACCGCTGACAAAGCTGGACAGCTCGTCAGACAGCAGCCGTCTAGACGGCAGCCGAGACGAGCAGACAATCAATTCCACGCTAGGTGCTAATTCCACAGCAGCACACAGGACTAGTTGGGGTACAAGTGTCGAACAGATCAACCGAACAGATCAAGCAACGTCAGTCTGCGTCGGGCCAACAACAACAACACAACAACAACACGACAACACAACAACGACGACAACGACAACAACAACACAACAACAACAACAACGACGACGACGACAACGACAACAACAACAACAACAACAACAACAACAACAACGACGACGACGACAACGACACACAACAACAACAACAACACACAAAACAACAACAACAACAACGCGACGACGACGACCGACAACAACAACAACCACAACACAACAACAACAACAACCGACGACGACGACGACGACGACGACAACAACAACAACACAACA
>QVRM01006555.1:0-21010 GCA_003439945.1 Dermanyssus gallinae | reverse complement strand
ATATATATATATATATATATATATATATATATATATATATATATATATATATATATATATATATATGGTTTCGGGGAGCCTTGTGTAAGCAAACTTAGTGTAGATCTATTTTCTATATTTGCCAGAGTAGTGAACAAGCCGTTTTTGGAGCGCGGTTAGCTACACGGAGTTAACTGCAAGATAAAATGTGTTAAATAAGATAAGCCTTGTCAATAACCGGTTTCAGCGTACTTAAGATTACGCGCATTTTTAGTTCAATGGGTTGGGTTGCAGTAGTTTTCATTTATGATGGCAATATTTGGCTGGTTTTGTTACTTTCCGCCGCCGTTCGACATTACCTCCACCGGGACGCCTGTAGGTGGTGGAGTGATTTGTCGCTTGGCTCGACGATCTGCTGGTGCTGTTAACGTGTAAATGTTACTAGCTAAGCTCCATATCCCGGCAAAACAAGCCTACGAATGCGGCCTTCTAAGCAAGACCCAAATCACTATGGCTCTCATGATAGCACAGGCAGGTCGCACGGCTTCTTGGCACAGCAGCCATACAAGTTCTTTCCCAAAAAAATCCTTGCGACAAAATCACTACTCCCAGACATCAAAAATGATACTTTCTTACACACAGCTTGCTTACCTACTCACTTGCGTAAATGTTAACTGGCCCCGGTGACTGCTTTCAGCAGTACCTACACGGCATTAGTAAAACTCTTCCGTGTGCCGCATGAGCAACTCAAGGAAAAGTGACAATGTAAGGCACTGCTAAGAACGCTGCGCTTTTTTTCGACACTGAGCGAGAGCTACTTTCCCGGAATCTATGACTGGCTTTCGACATGGCAAGGCCTTGTAGAGGCGCCCATCAAAGATCATTAATTTTGAAATATAGAAAGAAGACTCGCACAGTCTCTCTTCGAAGCAAAAATTACCGCCACACAAAACCGAGCAGTCTAAATGATACGAAGAGTGGTCAGGTAAAGTAATCTCGAGAAGACAGTACTTCGGGCACCTCCCTCCCCCCGACAAAGGTCAAAGAGAACGACTGGATTTTAGTGAGTTTGTGAGTACCACACTGCCGCAGTTTCATATATATACTCGTATATATATATATATATATATATATATATATATATATAGGGTGTTTCAGAAATATTTGAAGCGCAATATATGAAATTGTAGAGCAAGTTAAAGCAGATGTTTTTCCAATGAAACATAGTCTCTGCGAAGTCTTGTTTCGTAGTGAAAGTGAAATTATTACAGTTTGTGACACTGGTGTTTTTGCCCAAACAATGTGCTGTTGAGAGATAGCCAGTTCTCCTATATACTCTCCGCATACCGTCGTACTCGCGAGAAAATTCTAAGTCTGAAGAACATATAAGGCCGGTCGGAAAATGCGGCATAGATGCTTAGAAGAGAACTTGCAAAAAATGAAGTTCTTCATTAGCTTTCACACCAAATACCTTAAAATCATACGCCCGACGACCACCCATAGCCTTCAAAACTAACATCTTCGGCGCATTTCATGACGATAATTTTGGTACCAAACATATGGCAATGCGAGCTGTGGTTGTGGAGTAATTACGATTTTTCGGCAAACATGTCGAGATTAAGTGCATGAAAAGTGACCGGGTTCACTACCGTCGGCGGTAGTGAACATCGCCACACCGTCATTTTGCATGCACTTAATCTGGACATGCCCTCCGAAAAATCGTAATTACTCCGCAATTACAGCTCGCATTGCCATAATACGTCACGCGCGTTTGCCTGAACGTGTTAGCGCTGAGTGGTCGTAGGGTAATGATTTTGAGGTATTTGTGGTGAAAGCTAATAAACAACTTAATTTTTGGCAAATTCTCTTCTAAGCGACCATGTCGCATCTTCTGAGCGGCTTTATATGTTCTTCAGAAGAAGCAGAATGTTCTCACGAACACGAAGGTGTGCTTAGTTTCTGTATACACACCAGTGTCACAAATTGTAAGTAATAGTAACATATATTTAATCGTAATATATTTATATTTTACACCGTCGTCGTGCCCATCCGGACGAATATAATGAGAACATTTTACCCCCCCCTCTAAGAAGACCAGATGGAACCCACAAGACCGTGAACTTTTAGCAACATTAGAAGCAGATTTTATATTAGATAATAATAACGAAACACCTAGAGAAATTGACCACCTTTTAGCTACTAAATTTAACTCACGCACACCTGGGGCGATTAGAAGTCAACGTAATTCTCAGGCGCATAAGGATCTGGTAGAGGACCTCTGTAAAAAGGTCTCACCTGGATTCCAGCCCTGACGGATCTGAGCTTCCTGGGCCTAGTCGGCCTGGATACTCTGAATCAGATGGCCCCTTTAATCCATCCCAACAATATATTGTTATATTCAAAGTACAAGCCCTCACAAGCACGTTTCCCAGACGCAACATAATTTCAACAGACCTTACTCATCCGTCAAATATAATTTGCTCAGGTGAGGACCACACTATCGCCTTAAACGACTTTCTGAACAAACATATTAGACACACTGTCCGACGTCGTGCCTTCAGAGAAACGCCTTCCACTGAAGCGCGAATATCCAAAAAGCAACAGCGACGTCAAGACTACGCAACCACTCAAAAACTTCTTAGCCAAAACCGATCCAAATGCGCTCATGAGGTGCTGGACGGCAAACACACCATACACAACATGCAAACCACCGAAGTTGTAGAACACTGGGCCAACACGATGACACAACCACCCCCTAAACCACTCCCTTGCCCCGTATACACTCCCAACTCTAATCTCTTCGAGGTTTCCCTCCCTATCTCCCGAAAGGAAACCCACGTAGCTCTCCGTGGACCGGATCTAAAGCACTAGGCTTGGACGAGATTTGTTTTTCGTCCCCCCGTAAACTCCCGTTAGAAGTAGTCTGTTGTATTCTGAACATACTATTAATTAGCGATATTGCGTCAGCCCATAAAACTGCTCGCTTAGCGTTTATCCCTATAATTAACAATGCCGCTGATTAATTCCGCTTTATGGGTTTAGCCTTTGCGGATGATCTCATCCTCCTAGCCTCCACAAAATTTACTCTCCAACGGCTCCTTAATATTGCGGACCCCCTTTTGAAATCCCGAGACCTTAAAATTATTACTAATAAAAGCTTTACTACCTCCCACCTATTTAATAAGAAGGAAAGTAAAGGCTTTATTAATACCGTACCAGAATTTAACGTTGGAGATCGGCAATTGCCAGCTAAAGGTATGAGCGATCGATGGAGATATTTTGGAGTCGACTTTGACAGCAATGGCAGAGTTGACTCTACCAAGAATATACTCCTTAATTTACTCAACAGACTCACGGTAGCTCCCCTTAAACCCCACCAAACACTTATATTTTTGAAAGACTTTCTCAGGTCTTTTTATATTTTCTTTTATATTTTATATTTATATATAAAAAAATTCATATATAAACTGGTCTCCGGTCCCAGACCATCTTATGCACTCCTTAGCGACCTAGATAAAGAGATCAGAAAGGTTGTTAAGTCAAAATGGCTTAAGCTCGAAAACTCGGTGCCGAACGCCTACTTGTACACGCACACAGCACACGGCGGTCTGGACATCCCCTGCCTCTAAACATTTATCCCCAGACTCCGCCTCTCCCGTCTGACAGCATTACAACAGTCCACGCACCCTGGGGTCCAATGGATGCTAACCACCGAGTATTTCAAAAAAGACCTTGCGAAAACAAGACATTACTGGATTAAGCGTATGCCCTACCTATCTGGTAAGGAGTATTTTAACCTACTAAAGAATCAACGCACTACCAACGCGTGCCAGATTGGCCAGGGGACGCCCGGGCTACAACAAACGTTGTAGGCACGGGTGTCATGCGCCTAAGACGTTGGCTCATGACGCCCGGGCTACAACAAACGTTGTAGGCACGGGTGTCATGCGCCTGAGACGTTGGCTCATGTCGCTCAGATGTGCGATACAACGCACAAACAAACTATAAAAAGACATGACGACGTCTGTGATCGCGTGGCGCGTCTTCTCCGCGAGAGGAGGCATGAGGTGGTTCGTGAGCGAGTATTCCGTCGACCGGGCGCACCGGGTCTAAATGCGCGGCTGGACAAGATCACCAAATATGAGCACTGCCGAGTGTGCAAACGTTTTGTAAATAATTAATTAATCATCACAATATATATATATATATATATATATATATATATATATATATATAGTATAGGGTCTCTCAGAAATATTTAGTAGAGCTATTTAAGGTGAATATTTTCCCAATGGAGCATGGTCTCTGCAAAGTCTTGTTTCGGAATGAGAGTGATATCACTAAATTTTAGGACATTGCTGTTGTTGCCGACATAGAAGTACAAAGTGTGTAATTGTGAGACAACTAGCCCTATTATATAGAAATTAAGCACATCGTAGTGTTCGTGAAAAAATTCTGTTTTTCCCGAAGGATCACATAAAGCCGATCAGAAGATGCCAGATGGTCATTTAGAACAGAATTCGCAAAACTAAAAGTTCTATTATTAACTTTCGCGTCCAATACTTAAAAATCATTCTTCAAGGCAATTCACAGCGTTTACATATACATCGCGTAATGATCACTTGGTGTTCAATTTGTGGCGATCTGATTTGTGATTACAAAGTAGTTAAGCTTTTCCGGAGGACATGTCGAGATTAAGTGCATGCATACATTACCTACTGAGCGCTGTGAAGGTCGTAAAGTTATGCTTTTGGGATATTGTGCGTGGAAGCTAATAACATTTGCGCTTCTTCACTTTTAAATTCACACAATTTACTTTTAAACGACCATGTCACACCTTCTGGCCGCCGTTATATGTTCTTTAGAAGAAGCAGAATTTTCTCACAAACAAAACAATGTAGTAAATAGGAGGACTGTTTTTCCCGCAATTGCGCTTGTTGTGCTCTTAAGTCGAACAGCAACACCAGTGCTATGGATTTTAGTAATGTCACTCTCACTCCAAAACAAGATTTCACAGAGACCATGTTCTATTGGAAAATACGTTTACTTTACCGAGCATTACAAGTTCCTATGTCGCTTTCTAAATATTTCTGAAAGACCCTGTATATATATATATATATATATATATATATACTTGACCTGAGTGAGTAATAGTAATATTATTAATAATAATAAACGATAAAGGCAGTAGTTATACGTTTTGAGTGCTTGCAACCAAATAGGCTGGATTATACGCCACCTGGCACGCAAACTTGTCCAAAGTAAGCCACAGCTTTATTATAATTGCGACACTGATATATCAGACTGTGCGAAATTACGCTAAAAGCGCTCTAGTATGCTTCCCTCCTCGCCCGGCGAGCTGGCGAGGAACATTTACAATGCATTGTTGTGATTAAGTGGCTGCGGGAGAGAAGTACCACGATCACAGGTGTGCCAGTGGACCGACCCAAACATAGGCATAGCGTCGTGTGAGCCTGGTCAGCACTCCCTGAAACGGGTCTTGGGGCTTCTAGCTTGGACACCACCACCTCACGGGTATGGAAAGCTTAAGAGACCTTCATCATGTAACTGATGGCGTTCGGTTAACGACAGGAACAGCGCAGCACGATGCTGATAAGTATACGTGCGGACTTAATCAGTCATTAGTATTGTGATAACTAACGTTATAATTCCTAGTACTAATGCTGTTTACCGATCACGCGGCAGAGTATATGTCGGTGACATAGATGGTTGTTTCAAATCAAGGGTTACATTAGTGAGCTGTTTACCGTAAGGTCTATTTGAAAGCGGACAGCAGCACAACCATGGGTAATACTCTTCAACAGCAGATTGCATTATGCTATGCACGTCTGCTGAATTAACAGAATTGTAAACTTTTACGTTATCAGCGCACTTAAGACACCTGACCTTTGGCGGCAGGTAGGTATCAATGTCCAAGTTCATCATAGCATAATGGAGGGCAAACAAGCATCCACCTTGAAAAAATCCAGTTGCCACAGAGAGAAGTTTACTTGAAGCGTTAGCTAATTTAGACCAGAATCTAGCTGAAGGTCCGCGAAGTATCAGGTGTACTAGAGCAGCAATCGTTAGGGCGTAGTAGTTGGTGAACGTGGACAGTTCAAGTTCGACGTTCAAATGTCCCCAGAGGCTACATTCACTGCGGATGATTAAGGCATGCTTTAAAATACAACAATGTAAAAGAATGACATCCAACCGCTACATTTCTGCAGGAGCATAATAATTGTTCATTTTTAGGAAAAACTCTTTTTCATGCGAAATAGACCGAGTAGTACAATTTTAGTATTTACAGGCTTTGCCCAGACCTATGTCATTTCAAGCAGTTGAGTACAAATTGAGTGATGGTGTGTAAATTCCTGTTAATCTGGGTATAGGAAGTGATTTTGGGGTGAGCATTTTTGTTCAAGTGTGCTGCTGGATTTTTTTTAAATACGCCAAAATGTATGAAGCATTTTATTACCAGAGGGTAATTATCCCGGTTGATATGGGATTGATTGCAAGAAAATTGGATTACCAACGGGGCGACCCCAAACCGGCAACATCCCGGTATGTGACAACCATGACTAGCGCATTAGTTCCCTAGGCCCGGAGCCATCATATATATATATATATATATACATATATATATATATATATATTATATATATATATATATATACGAGTATATATATATATATAATAGGATACATATTAAACTAACCGTACTCCAAAATTGGGGTGCGTAAAGTTATTTAGTACGGCTTTCAGCGAGTCAAAGCTGCGGAGATAAAGTGCATCAGCGTATTTCGAAGAGCTACCACCTAGTCTTTATTCTAACTAGTCATTTCAATATGCATAATATCCGACCAACACAGTTCATTCTATATAAACATGTATAGAAGCGTACTTAATTTTTCTTGTGAAATGCGTATACGCACATTTGTATTAGTGTACTGTAGATCGTATGCTGTCTAATTGAAATAGATGCGGATACAAAAATCATTTTGCGGCAACGAACGGTATGCATTCGTGTGTATGAAGAGAGAGGGAGAGAAAATAGGCTTTACCAAAACGCAAAACAATGCTGTTTGCAGATCTGACGTTGGTTGGAACAGTCGAAGATGGAGCAGCTGTCAACTCGGCTCGGCCGGCTGCAGGTCGCTTGGATTTCGTTTGCTCTGGCCCACGGTCTTTATTGGGTTGGTGCATTAAACTGGGTTCTAAGCTGGCCGTCATTAGCCTACGTTTGGACTCTCCCCACACTTATGGTACTCGGGGTACTCTTCAGGTCAGTTTTGGTCAGATATATATATATATTATATATATATATATATATATATATATATATATATATATAAGGGACCCATTATATCTGTATAGCATAACAAGACCCTTTTTTTTATTTGGATTGTTCGTTAGCTGTGTTTGGAACCGTATGAGATAAGGTACAAGTACATATTTATTTCCGTAGAAGATGTACAATTTGTACAGCATGACAAAATGACAACCACACATGGAATAATCAAGCTAAACGTCGCTTAATCATGTGTCTACGATTGAAACAATTTTTATTAGTACATAATATAACAGCAGTATGCTGTCCAAGAAAAAAAAAAAGGTATGCTGTTCTCTTTTACGCTTAGCGTAATAGGAAAACGGAAAGAAGATGTATTTTAGATAAAGTGTCCATAATTAGATATGAACGTTCGGCACGCCGAACATGATCGCACAACGTCCTCACCTCCAGATTTTGAAAGTCTGCCTCTTTTAGCCTTTAAGTACAGAGGCATGTTATGAGGAATACATAGATACACTGTTACTGCAGAGCGATTGACCTGAGCCGGTTGGCGCAATACTATAGAACAGATTATGTTTCCTAATAAATCAAAGTTTGGTTTATACATTTAGTGTACATATGTGTAGTGTAGGTATTTATATTCGGCTCGTTAACAACTCTACATTGAAAGATGGTGCTTCAATAGGCCGTAACCGGACCTCACGTTAAGATACAAAGTCGTTATTTAACAGAACTAAAAAATATGCCTTTCTAAGGAGGTAAGGTAAAAAATCGTCGCTTATCTTGTGCCAATACAAAAGGTTGCACTAACGAGGTGGATTAAGGATGTATAAAAAGTTGCGCTGTTTCGGGACTGACCAAAGCATGTTACATACGAGGTGTGTTCAATCGTTATCGCGACTTTGAATTTTCGCGGGTTACGTATATTCGAATTTCGAATTTTTTGTGGCGTTATGTTGGTACTCATGTCTCTCACTTATGCCGACAAGCTCGGCCATTTTGAATGTTCACTTAATTGTTGACAGCTGCTTTGCTTGCACGTGTTTTGGATCGTCTTCGATTTTTACCTATTCAAAAAAATGGATCAAAGAACCTGTATCAAATTTTGTGTGAAAAACGAAATTAAGTGCGCGGATGCATTCCGAATGTTGACTGTGGCATACGGAGAAGCTACCTTGGACCGAAGCAACGTTTTATCGGTGGTACAAAATGTTCTCAGAAGGCCGAGAAGATGTGAACGACGAAGAGCGTGCCGGACGCCCGAGCACTTCAACAACAGACGAAAAAATTAATGAAGTGGAGAAAATGGTATTGGCCAATCGTCGAATCACCGTTAGAGAAGTTGCTGAGGACCTAAACATATCGATTGGCTCGTGCCATTCGATTTTTATCAATGATTTGGGCATGAGACGGGTCGCCGCGAAATTCGTACCAAATTGCTCAATTGCGACCAAAAACAGCATCGCATGAACATTGCTAATGAGATGTTGGACTCTGTCCGCGACGACCCAAATTTGCTCCAGAGGGTCATAACTGGTGACGAATCGTGGGTTTATGGTTATGACGTGGAAACCAAAGCTCAATCATCTCAATGGAAGCTGCCGCACGAACCAAGACCGAAAAAAGCGCGCCAAGTTCGGTCGAATGTGAAAGTTTTGCTGACAGTTTTCTTCGATTGCAGGGGCGTGGTGCATCATGAGTTCTTGCCACAGGGTAGAACGGTCAATAAGGAATATTACCTGCAAGTTATGCGCAATTTGCGCGAAGCAATCCGCCAGAAACGCCCGGATTTGTGGAAGAACAAAAATTGGCTTTTGCACCACGATAACGCCCCTGCTCACACATCGTTGCTTGTGCGCGAGTTTTTGGCCAAAAACAACACACTAATGATGCCGCAGCCACCGTATTCCCCAGATCTGGCCCCCTGTGACTTTTTCTTGTTCCCTAAACTGAAGAGGCCCATGAAAGGACGACGTTACGCTACGCTTGACGAGATAAAGACGGCATCGAAGGAGGAGCTGAACAAGATAAAAAAAAATGGTTTTTTGAAGTGCTTCGAAGATTGGAAAAACCGTTGGCACAAGTGTATAATATCTCATGGGGATTACTTTGAAGGGGACAAAATAGATATTCATGAATAAATGAATAATTTTTGAAAAAACACAAAAGTCGCGATACGTTTTGAACACCATATGTATGTAGATTTTGAGCTAGGAAATTGAGTAAATGTGAGACAACTAAAGTTGCGCACCCGGTGTAGATCAACAGCACACTCTTGTGAAGAGTTCTACAAAGTCTGCAAAATTAACAGACCTGATTAGTATGTTATAAATACACTCATATGTAAAACAATTTTGTGAAAAACAGTATACATGTTTGCATATGTGATCTTTGGTTAAAAGTGCTTTTGACCTGATTTGACTTGACTCATGGAATATATTACGGCATACAATGAGGCGTGTAAGTGCGATCCCACTGTTGTGAAGCCGGAAGTAATAACAAAACAAGTGCTGAATACACGGTATTGCTCTTGAATCTGATTTAGTTGGGTGTTGGAAAGTCTGCTGGATGGGGGGCCGTGTCAATCCCGAAGGGAAGGCCCTTCTCATCACGGGCTGCGACTCGGGGTTTCGGGCATATGCTCGCTCAGCGTTTAGCTTCTAAAGGGTATGTTACTACCGTGTGCACTTTGCTTTTTATTTATATATAGTATAGATATATATATATATATATATATATATATATATATATATATATATATATATATATATTTATATATAAATCATAAGACCACGTCTTAACTATTCAGTTAGTACTTCGCCAAAATCGTGACAATTGTGACTGCTTCGAAGGTACACAGGTGTTTGCGGGATGTCTTTTCCCGACGGCGGAGGGCGCAAAGACGCTTGCTCAGAACAACGACATAGTCGTGCTGCCAATGGATGTGACCAGCGATGAAAGTGTCTCGCACGCGATGGAGCGCTTAGAACAAGGTCTGGGCGAAACGCAATAAGGGTAAGGCGTTTCATCGCTGCTGATGGACAATTAAACATTAAACAAACGCCAACACGCGTAGTTTATCTCTGTGTGTATGTCTGTATGTATGTTGAGCTCATCTGTTTATGTCAATACCCGCATCAGTTCAGCCAGCATTCCCACATCGAGGAAAAGCCATAAGGGACAATCGGGCGCTTTGTTTGTGCTCGCGCGGCTCTCTGCGCTGCTGAATAGTCATACAGGGATTTGACTACCGAGTAGATGAACGTTCGCGTTTGCTTATTCAATTCTAAATTTGTATTTTTGGCCACATTAGGGCAGACGCCTTAACGAAAGCAATACCGAGTCACCACCAGCTTATTTGACGTCAGTACAGGAATGTAAAGAGTTGTTTCGAGTAAAATATAATACTTTCGTTTTTTGCATTTGTTTAACTAGCCAACCATTGTGATTGATGACTGTATTTTGTTATTTCACATGTTCGCAACATTGCAACGAGTTGGCAGTAATCATGCCTGCCACAAAACTGTTAGGGAAGTCCTATATATCACAACAAGGCCCGCTCACTTATTGCGCTACGCGCACCTGATCTAACGGGATGCCACATGTTTATTTAGGTCGACACGTAGAGCAAATAATAAATTAATCAAATTTCAAATGCTGGTTTGCATGTACGGGGCAAATAAGAGTTCAATTTTAAAATCGAATTAAGGTAGATGCATATTTGTATGTATGCACAAGCCGTGTCAGATGACCCACTAATGTACAGGGTGCTCAAAACTAACACATTCGAGCAAATGCGTATGGCGCTGAAAAATCTTAATCACTCCGCAACTATTGCTCGCATTGCCATAGATTTAGAATAAAATTATCGCATTTATTGCAGAAACATTTTAATTCCAAATCTAATGATTGCAGGCTAAATACGATTGTTTGGCGGGCATGTCGATATTGAGTGTATGCATAATGACTCAGTCCATCGGACAAATTATTTGCCGTAGCTCTAGAAGCACACTCAGATATTTACTATCATACAGTAGCTGGCGCTTGCAGAGATTTTGTTGCTTGTCTTGAAGTATGCCAGGCATTGCTCGAACGGCCTCAGCAGCAATGTATATCCTCATAGACAAGAGCCCCCAAGAGAGTGTGGCGGAGTGCTCAGGGGACTAGTGCGCTGGTTATAGTTGTCATCTACCGGGGGTGTTGCCTTTTCGATCCCTGCTGTTGATCAAATTTTCTTTAGGCGATGCTTATTGAGAAAATATGATAGACCGTGCTGCTGAGAGTCCCAAGGACTGTTAGGGAAACCCTAGATATGCCAAAATGTCCAGCTCTCGCTATCTTAAAGATATGCCTCAGGATGAATTCAGAGCCCTTAGGAGACGGAAGATGGTCTACAATTAAAAACAACCTCCTAAAAATGTTTTAATTCTAAGTGACCCCAAGAAAAAATTAAGATTTTTAAGTCATTTTTGCATGGACTCAATCTTGACATGCCCGCCGAGACATCTTATTTACTGCGCAGTCACGATCGCACGGGGCCAGGGCCGGAGAATATTGGCGATGCTTTTTAATTTATAACTTAAGTTTGCGTAATTTGGCAATGGCTGAGAATAAACAAGACGTGCGGACAGACCTATCAAAGCAGATGCCTATTTTGTTCGATATTTTGTGAAACCCGTTCTGCTCCCTTGTTGCTGGAGGATCAGGCATGTTTCAGTTACGCGACCTGCTAGAAACGCACTTCAAAACCAAACCACATTATACTTATTTATGCGATTTCCGAAGAAGGTCTCTCTCCGACGCTGTAGTCACAGGAAGTTTCTTTCCAAGGAAAAGGAAAAATTTGGGCGGATAACGTTACGGGCGAATTTATTGAATTCCCTAATGTATACATGCGTACATATATACTCGTAGATATATGTGCAATGGCGTATCGATGGTCCCATAGTCGATAGTCAATGTGGATGTATTTTGCTGAGAACTAAAGCAGACGCTAACAGACGGTCGTGTCGTTGTTGCAGAGCTCTGGGCTGTGGTAGCCAATGCGGGCATTTCTGGTGGCTTCTGTCCCGTTGAATGGTGCAGCATGGAACGCGTTCGCCAGGTATTCGACGTCAACACCTTTGGAGTACTCCGCACCACCACAGCCGCCTTACCATTTCTTCGAAAGACCAACGGTAAGTGCAGTGTCTAACTATCTAATAAGTACTTCCTGCTTCATGAAGGTATTACGCTCTATATTTCGATTCAGCAAATATATATCTACGATTGATTGTGCTAAATCTGACTATATGCTCGTACATGCTGACAAGAAGGAAAAGTATCGTCCATCCTCGGCTTGACCACCTAGTGCTGGTGATCCTGTGTCAGATTTCCCAACGTAAAGCGTTATTAAGAACATAGACTCCTTCGGTAGCAGATACAGTGTATTTGAGACCACCGATCTCTGCGCAGAACTGAGCCATGACCGGCCGCTGCTCTGCAAAGGAACTGGTGAAAGCTGAATAACGACACGCTTACGAACGAACTGAAGCGCATAGGTGAGACTTTCACGAGGCATCAGACGAGCTCACGTTATAAATATCCTCACGGGGTCGTTTGCAAGAGCAGTGCGAACTGCTAGCCGACTAACTAACGCTGGGTGAAGTCGCCACGCTACGATGTGCTGGTAGACTAAGGAAATTGCTGACGCCAGGAAGGCTGTGTGTAACTGCCAGGGCAGCGTGATCTTGTATGAGATAAACTTGTCAAAACATCTAGAAATACAAATTTCACATACAGAGCGGCGTCAGGAACAGCTAACCTTTTTGATCAATCAAGAGAGCAAGGAACGTAAATGGAGGGATCTGGGCCGCGAGATAGAGAATTCAACTACTTGGGCACAGGATATCTTATAGTCGCAAAAAAGCTAAACGCAGTTGTGGGCCACAATTGACACTCAGAAAGAACAGCGCGAAGCCTTACCTATTTCTTTCTAGGGCAATCAATAGCACCTTAGAGACAATGGGAAGACTGTCCACCTCATCCACCAGAACGGTGGGAAAAGTTAAAGGCGGCGACCCGCCTGAAAGCCCGGGTGGCCCCGGCTCGGACAGCGTCTCACCAGAGGCAAATAAACGCCTCTCAGACGTATGTCCCGAAATTTTAATAAGATTTGCGGAGTTGCTCAGCGAGGGAAGGTTTCTTTCAGCCTAGAAGGAGATCAGCATGCTCCTAGAATAAAAATCAAACGAGCTAGCTCGAAAGTACTCTTTGTTTGTTGAAAATAACTGGGAAAAGCTATGGAAGACCATATAGCCGATGAGAAATTGGGACAACGGAAGCAGCCCTTGGATTTTGTGTTCGACCTCTCTCTGAAGAAATTCCTTAGATAGAAGCCACATACATGTCAGGGTGAGTCGATCGTAGTTGGTTGTACAGGAAATTTTTAGGTATTGCCAAAAATGAATGGCTGAAAATAGAACCAAAGCGAATTATTTGCGATTAGAAGTTACGGTCATATTTAGGAATAAGAGAAAAAGAGTCTCTCAATACGTACAGTGCTTTATTGTACTACCTTGCCGAGCAAACTCTCACACGGGGCCTCATATGACCGCCGGCGTTTCCCAGGGATTGGTACACGGACCAATCCTCTGGAACACTGCATACAACGGCGTTTAGGAATAGAGAACCTACTTAAATAGGCCTTCACGGAAGCATATGCCGATGATTTGGCCATAGTTGCGTTCGGTAGGCACAAACATGACGTAGAAATAGCTTCAAGCTCGAATTGGATGGCAAATTCGAGCTTGAAGCTACATCTGACATTAACCTAACAGAAGACCGAGGCCATTCGGCCGAGCACGCCGCAACGCCCAATGAGGGAATTGTAGCACACAATGGGGCAAGACCATGCGAAAAAGGGAAAGGCTGGCTCAAACACTGGGATTACCCAAACACTGGGATTACCCAACCAGAAGACAAGGGCAAGAGAAAAAGCCAAAAATAAGAGATGATGCAGGGTCGATAGCAGACGCCACAAAGCGCCACAAGATGGCTTAGTGGCAAAGCCTTTGCCTTGCATTCGAGAGGACTGGGTTTGAGTTGTTAAATTGATTTGCATGGTTTCCAATTTAGACAAGGTAAATGCCGGAGTAGATTAAAATTAGCCATGACATAAAAAACCGTACACGAGCAATAGCCTTACGAAAAAAAAGCTTGCAGTTGATAGAATACAAGCCTGGGCAGCAAGCGACTGAAAGCACGCACTGGACCAAGGGACTGATACTGGTCATGCGGCATTAGACCAGGGCGATCTATCTGATATAGGTTAGCAGCATCCACGGCTGCTTCCATTGTTATCTGTATCAGATTGGCAAATCCCCGTGTCCTTATTGTCTCGCCTGCGATACTTGAGCAGCGGACAATGCTGAGCACTCTGTCTCTCATGCAGACGATTTAAGAAATTGAGAAGCAGGCTGCGCGCCCATTGTGGCATTCAACACAATTGTCAGACATTAAATAGTAATAATAATATTTTTAAAGATACTAATTATTTATTTGTTGTCAAAGTCGATCGGTAAATGTACAGATTGAATTCCTTAAACATATTTACATCAGTTTGGAGGGTCAGGGTCATACCGTCTGGTCTTGTGTTTCCTTCTTCGCGTAGATGTGTCGCTCGACGGGCAGTGCAAAGCCTGCCTATCCCAAGACTCTAATAATAGGCCGATGTGATGCATCTGTCTTCAGACAGAGCAGCGTGGGCTTCGCACACAAGAAGCGGAGTACCTTGAAGAGCTCAGGCGCGTGCTTGCGTATCTGAAAAAGCATCGGGCCTCAGAAGTGAGAGTTAAAGGTGTTCCTCAAGTCAACTTAGCAAGCGGTGCACATGGGCGTCCTCTGGAGTAAGCTACGCGTTGTGTGAAGGCAGCCTCGGTTTCTAACTTGGTGCCGTATCCCAACTGGCGAGCTCGTCGCTGTTGTTCGAGTCAGCGTTGGATATGCCTGAGGTCAATCTTCGTTGCGCCTGAAGATGGGTCTAAACCACTGGTCTTTTTGTCTAGGCAACCAGTTATGTCCTGAAAAGCGCGTCCCGTGTGTATTCAGGAACTTTCCTCGTGGTGATAATGTCGCAAAGCTTGGCTAGGCTTCGACCGCGTAGAGAAAACGCGGTCGAAGGACTGGCGAGAATTCAGTTAGCGTAATGAGACGGGTAAGCGTTAAGCTATCGAAACCCCCAGCTACTCCTTTGAGGAAGCTCTTTAGCTGGAACATAACTTCGTCAGAGGGAGCATGTCAAGGTAAAGGTGTCCTTGAGCAGAAGCAGATCTCTAAGGCTCTCGTCTAGATGGACAGCAGGATGCTGGTCGAGCATATCCTCGAATGCGCCAGCTGCGTCGGGCGACACCAGCTTAGTGAAAACAATATCCTAATGGTACAGGTTACACCAGTTAACGCCTTCAGGCGGCATTCGGCGACTGCTGCAATAGACATGTCGGTAAGAGTGTGTACGTGTGTCGAGTGTCGCTATAGCTAGAGGGAAACCATGGAATAATAATAATAATAATAATAATAATAATAATAATAATAATAATAATAATAATAATAAAATAATTGTCTGTCCGGTTCATAAACGCGGCGACAAAAGTAATCCAAACAACAAAAGGCCTGTATCGCTTACACTCTGTGCCGTGCAAGCTATTTGAAAAGGAGTTAGCCGATGCAATCTATAGAAATGCGAATTCACAAGGTCTAATTTCAAGGGAGCAATTTGCATATTTACCAGGCCACTCTACTGTCCTAAAACTACTGGAACGCAAAATGACTGGCTCTTTTAACTAATGATGGCAAGCCCTTCGACTGTGTATACTACACTATATACGACTTTAAGTCTGTATTCGAAACTACTACACACTCAAAGCTTCTGAACATTCTCCCGCGGTACGGTGTTGGACAGAAACTCATAAATTGGATCAAAGCTTTCCTTGAAAATAGGACCTTTAGAGTGAGATAAATGATTGTCTGTCGTCAATGGCTGAGGTCACGTCCGGTTGTCCCCAGGGAACAATTCTTGGACCTCTTATGTATATATTATATACTGACTCTTTAAAGTATATTATAACTGAAGGAGTGCAAGTGAAAATTTACGCGGGTGATGTAAAAATGTATGTACCTGTAGAAAATGAAACGAACGTGACTACAACTCTTCAAGAAACCCTCGCTACATTTATAGAATGGTGTAGATGATTAGATCTAAAGCTTTCTGTAAATAAGTGCGCAGTTCTGCACTTCGGCAGCAACAATCCTGTACATAACTACACATTAGGTACTGAACAGCTAGCGGCAAAACCATCGATAAAAGACTTAGGAGTTCTGACAAGTAATACGCTGAGCTACACACCGCATGTTCTAGAGGAAGCTGCGTCAGCTAGTCGGAGAATGCACTGGATAATGCGATCCTTTGTCTTGAAAGACCCTAATCTGTATGTTAAACTTTACAAGCAATACGTCCTACCTGTGATTGTATATGCCTCTCCCGTATGGAATCTAGAATTGAAACGTGATAGAAATTTTGTTAACAAAACTGCACAAGAAGTTTTTAAACGTGTTGCTTTTCGTTGCAATATGAGAACTTGTGATATAAATTGTGATGATATTGGTGCTGTTCTAGATGATAATAAGGCTACGTTCATCTCTATCTGTAATTCCCAGATCGAGCGAACATATTTTTGATTATTTTGACGAACACAAGAGCCGGGATCAACATACCGCAATGCTAAAGCTATTGCCCGGAAAGAAATTGTTAACAAAATGTTTGCCTGGCGCAGTACCAGGAACGCGAACAGCATCAAGCAAATTGATGTGTTCTAATAAAGCCCCCCTGCTAAAGTGTGTAATAATAATATAATAATAATAATAATAATAATAAGCGAGACTACCAGTCCTAATTCATATTCTTTGGCATCGCACTTGAAGCCACATAGCGATCGAGTTTGGAGCTACGTGCCCACGTTGAGCGAGGCTTTGTGTGCGTTTTATGCATGTGTTTGTATGTACGTGTAACGTATGTAACCAAGTTAGCACAAGGCTCGTATATGGACCGAGTAGTAGTAGTAGTAGTAGTGGTTAGATTCAGCAAAGTTAGGCAATGCGTCAACGAGTATTTAGTGTACGTTGTTGGTTTCACCGTGTACCGTTGCTTACTCTGCCAGGCCGCGTGATCATCACGTCGAGTATGGGCGGTTCGACCAGCTGGCCCGGTATTCCCCTACTGTATGTCGAAGGCAGCCGTCAAACAGCTCGCCGAGGGCCTGCATAGAGAGATGGCCTCTTTTGGCATTCACTGCGCCAGCGTCGAGCCCAGTTTCTACCGGTAGGTGACCGAATAATTACCAGTAAACATAATAATAGTAATGTTTTTTTTTAACGCTTTTACAACTACATTTTTAGACGCTCGTAATGGGCTATGTTGCCTGTGGCACGATATCGTCTAAATGCATCTATCGTCATCGCGTTCTCGTACTAGAATTATATAGGGCTTTGCAGCAGGGCAATGAAACCACGTCCAACAAATTCAACCAGCACGGCCGGGGCTCGAACTAGCGATTGTTTTGCCAACCGTGGTTGCCATGGCAACCCCCGTTTTGAACGGTGCGTTAGCCGCCTAAGCCACCGCCACTACAAAATACGATTAAAAGTAATATAATGGTTAGAATAACGACTAAAGCAAGCGGGAACGAAGGTAGGATTCATTATCGCGTTATCTGTCTTTTAAGAGTCATGTTAGAATTGAAGGCTGGCAAAGTTGACCACGAGCTTTGTTAAATCGGCAGTTTCATATCACCTTTATTGCAAACATGTTAATCTGCCAGAGTTCTTCATAAGAAAAGATGCGGTAGTGTGCAAATGAATCTCTTATATCCTCGGTCCGAGTTGATCGACGTTGTCATGACTGGGCCTGGTTAGAGCAGCTTACGGAACGTTTTAATGTTCTCTCCTCTATTTGAAAAAGGTACCTTGGCGACCTCTAGATTCTCGCAAGCATGCTTGCTCATACGGTTTTAGCAAGTTGTTTTAATTTGAAAGACAACTTGTTATTGAGACATGCAATGGGCGTGGCGGGAGATCGGATGGTTCTAGCATACTATTAGTCGGTTGCCTAGAGATGCTAGGGACGCCTCCTTCCGAGGCGTCTGGACAACTTTCATCTCATTACTAGTCTATGATTTAGTGTAATTTTTACGCTTTCCCGCTCGAATTTACCAAGATTACTAACTCTAAAAGTGTTTTGCTTTACAGAACGCCAATCATTGAGAACGCTGACGAAAGCTATCATCGGGAACGCTTGGCCGCAATGCCCCAGCGAGTACGCGATGATTACGAGCCACTGCTTAAGGCAGTTGCTGCCCAACCCGGCATTATCAGGGCGGTGGCATCACACACCTTAATCAACCGCTTGATGTATTTGAGCACGCCGTCACCTCACTCCGACCCCGTCGCTCATACTTGGTGATGGACTCGTGGCTTAAGGTCGGCGCGGGCCTCTCTTCACTGTATCTCCCAATCGAGCACCGCGATATCGCTCTCAGTCTAACGGCGAAGTCAAAATACACGCGATGGCTGACGACCCTCGCTTGCCGCATGGGATATTGCGGCAAAGATAAGTAGCATAGGACTGAGTTGTCTGCCGCATAAATTCACCAATTCAGTAGCTGGCTTGCCCACATACTCTGTACAAAACAAAACGATATATGAATAAAGTCATATATCTACATATATGTTATGTTCTATTTATTTTACCGCCTAATTACTTTTTCAAGATATATGTACATATATTGCAACACAAATGATGACGCCCTTTACGACGCTAGGGTCCGTCCCACGTTCAGAAATAGTACAAAAATCACCGAGGTGTCTAACAGTTTACTGTGTGATGCTCAGCGCTAGCCCGCGAGCAGAATCAAGAGCATGCGACTCCCCTTACACACATATATATATATATATATATATATATATATATATATATCAAGCTTTCCAATTTGAGCCGAGGCTTTGATAACCCTGTCAATCCTGCAGTTTTACTGAAAGGGGTCATTCATCGACGGTTCTGGATGTTTCCATTACTGTCCACAAACCGGCTAGCAAGCATATAAAGCCATTTCTTACCCTTCGAAGAACACAGAACTCGCTTCATATATGTGGCAGAACATTTCTCTAAACGAAAAAGTTTGTTGAAATGAGATGTGTTCTCACTTCGCCGAACTTAGCATTGATAAGATTTAAGGCTCAGTCTCCGGACGTCCTTCACGGGCAAATTCAGTGGAGTAAGTGGGCCCTCGGCACCTGTCACTGATGTGAGGGTCGTACATTTATAATTGACTCTAAGGCCCAAACATAGGAAGGAGTGTTACAAGCTCTAAATTTCGACCTTGGCAGACAATCTTGGTGCGGCACTCCTTGGCTGCCAGTCGACGCTCACGGCGAAACTTAAATGCTTCTGTTTTCCGTAAACTAATTTGATGGCTTTTTATAAACAGAAACTTCTATCATTTTAATGAGAGCTCTGGGATCGCGAAGAGCGACCACGACGCCTTCTACGTATACACAGGACAATAGCGTTTTCAATTTTTCCAAATTCTAAATGGCCCGCATATGGCGCGCTAAGTCAACGATTATAGTGCAAATGACAGACAGCAGAGCGAGTTTTCCTGCCAGGTGTCACCACTCCACATGTCTACTTCTAGGCAGTCTTCAGAAAGAGCTAAAAAGACACTCGAAACGAACAGCCACCCACTCCAACGTGCCGAAATGGGTCGACTAATTGGTAGCGGAAAGCTTTGCCGAAGGCCTTACCACAATCGGTGAAAAACTGCGCACAAAGGGACCCCCGGGGTCTTGCCAAAATCAGCTCAATCTCCGACTAGACTACGCGGATTACAATCTGTAAGTTGGGCCTTTTTGAACCTGAATTGCTTTCGGCGGTAGGACCAGTTCGACAGGAAACGATGATCGACTTTGGAAGGCTTTTCTTGGTTGTGTGTTTCGATGCGATGCTCGTTAGAGGCATTTTAATCATTCTCAATATTTCCGTGATTTCTCTCGCAGCATTAGTCCGTTGTTAGTACTATCACAGTGGTTTCCAATCTTACACGGATAGCCCGGATAGCTCATTTCGTTTGGCCATAATCCGCCAATATTCCAGGCCATAAACAAGTGCAGTAGCCAACTACAAGACACCAAAGAGTTTGCGTACCAACAACCTCTATCCTTGCTCACGGGTAGAGGTTTCGCGCTAAATGTTTCGTTGATTTTAATCTGCCAGGTGTGTTTGTCAAATCGACTGCGCGGTGACGACAGTTTTATCCCATATTGTTATTACTGCACGCAGACTTTAAGTTCGAATTACAGTGGACTGACATCGCTTTCGTCTCGTAAAGGCATTTACAGCTTGATGTTATGCTGGAAGGCATGTCAGAGCATATATACCAACAACCCAAGCAAAACAGCTAAATTACGTTGCGCATAGTGAGTGTAATAAATTAACACTTGACCTCATCAATGCCCAAAAAGCATAAACAGTGAACTGCCCAAGACTGTTGTCCGTGGCTAGTTTGTACGAACAAGGCTCTCGTTTGAGAAGAAATGATCCAACGGTTAATCTCAATGTTTGATCCTGCAAGAAGTCGGATAGTCATTAAACATGTTACATACGCCTCCTGCACTCACCTCCTCTAGATTCACATTTCAGCGGGTACG
>QVRM01006554.1:0-51469 GCA_003439945.1 Dermanyssus gallinae | reverse complement strand
TACCGCTGAAATATGGCCCCACACCCTGCCAAGGCTATAGGTTAACATTAGCACAATTTAGCTCAAAAATACGCACTGCCGCACTCAGAAACAGTTGTCGAGGGGTCTGCCACCTCTGTGTGAGTAGAGGCCATAGCCGCCCGCCCGACCTGTCCCCAATGTGCTGTGTAAAGGTCGTTTCCGCATAGTGTAGTCCCAGACCCAAATACAGGGTAATTGTTGACAAACTCCAGCGGTTGGCCACCAACAGGGCCACAACGTCTGCCTGCAGCCCAATCGACCCCCACGGCAAAATGGCTGCGCCTGCTGCTGCTGCTAGTGAAGAGAGTGTTGATGGCGCAAGGAAACAAAGCAGAGAGAAAGAGTGACAACCGTAGAAGAGACAATGCTGATCAGCCGAGGAGGAGGTGATGGTGATGGATCGGGAGTTGAACCGAAATAACGACGCAAGAAAGCCGACGATGCTGGCGATGACAACGAGAGCAATGGCGAGGAAGTACAAGGAGGCGACGGCCGGGAACCAGCGTTGCAACAAGGAAGAGACAATGTTGTGGCTGCTGCACTCGAAGCAACAACGCAACAAAATGAACAACAGCATCAACAGCTGGGGCCAGAGATGCATCAGCAGCAGCAACGCGGGGTGTGCTACACCAGTTGAAAAAAAGAGTAGTTATTGCTGGTAACTCAAACATATTGAGAGTGAAAGAGCAGCTGGGAAAATATTTCGAGGGGTACAACGGGACTTACTATTGGAGACCATATTAGAACGAGAGCGAGAGGAGCATCGAGGGCTATTGTGAGTTAAGTGAGGAGATATGGATATATTTGATAATGTAGAACAGACGTTAGTGTTTTATGAAGGGGGGAGGAGGAAGCTAGTTAATGTATTGCGGGCAAATAGTGAGATGAAACCGGTTAGAAAGGTTAGTGAGCACGTGTAAAATAGTTGATATTTGCACTGAACGTGACGTAAGTGACGGTATGCTCATTGTCAAAAACGGTTGATCGAAAGGCAAGAAGATAACAGGGCGGCGTGCAGGGCTTGCCAATATAATGATAGCTTATTTGGTGCGGGCAGCTAATTTGAATAAGTTCCCCTGGAATACATTCAGGACACCGTTGGAGTCATAGCTCCGGACGGTGTGTACTGAGGTAAGGTGGGTGTTCAGGTGGCGGCCCGCTCAATTTTCCGGAGAACCTCCAAATGGCTGGAGTGGGAATGATGATGTAGAAAGTGGCTGTGATAGTCGCAAATATACAGGAATGACAAAAGGATTATCCATCGCCACTTGTAGATCAGGTGTAAGTACTATATCGAAATGAACGAGGAGTTAATTATTGGCTGTGAAAAGAACACAATAAATTATCCGATGGGGAAACAGTGACATCGCATACAATATAATCCCGGTGGAAATAGGGGGACAATGGCTACAGAAAGCAACGCAACAGCAGGAAGACCGGGAAATATCAGGATATACCGGAGAATGTGGCAACCGGAGAAGACGTTGTGCGGGAACTGGAGGTAACAGCAGATGATATGCACTGCCAATGGGTTTACTTGTTAAGGAAAACATAGTATTTAGGGAAGTGATGAAAGTAAAATGATAGATTTAGTGGTATTGTAAATTAGAGGGCTTAGCGAATGGTATATGTCTACATGGCGCCACGCAATACATTATAGAATAAAGCATTGTACAGTAGGGCAACAGAGGTGGTCCCAAGTGGTCATGGGGTAGAGATACTATGTGTCTCGGAGACATAGCCGCCTACATTCATCAGTTTGATGGTGATGAAAGGGAAATGCTATTAGAATCGGTATTCATGACAGAGAGAGAAATTCTAAAAGTAAATAAACAGTGGCTATAAAACATACGAATAGTTAGGTAGGAAGTCATGTGTGTGTTATTCAATTATGTTTATTTTACCCAAATTGAGTACAATAGACAGTTTATAGAGTTTCTTTATATTGCGCTATTGTCTTCACGCTTCCAGCGAGAGAAGGATCTTTCGAGAAGGATGCATTATGATCACAAAATCTTAATGCAACGATTTTTGCTTCAGGGCTGCGCATTTCACTGCATTGTACTTGCCATGTGTGTATTATAATATTGTTAAGAGACAAATACGGAAATGGGTAGAATAAGTGGTTATAGATACGTGTAAGGATTCTTTTAGTGATCTTAATTAAGTAGAATAGCTGCTAATAGTTGAAGAGGACAAAACATGGATAGACAAGCATAATGTGGTCACAAAGGTAGCTGAGACTGAACAGCTGTTAGAATATATCATAGATGTGGTTCTGGATGAGATGCATAAAATGATACGGAATAATACGATACATTTTATAAAGTAGTTGAAGGTAGTAATAAGAGAAGAACAGTAAAATGAGGAAATTGGGGAGACATATTAAAAAGACAGAAATGGAGCAAAAAGCTAAGGAATGTAGTGAATAGGGACCCGCGTAAAGAGAAGAAATACTGCCTACAATATATGCAGACAGATACAAAGGTCTAGAATTGGTAGAAAAAGAAATAATACGGCAGGATGAACAGGAATTTAATAGTATACAGCGGGGCTCTAGGAGACCATGGGTAAGACGACTTTGGACATATGTATTTAATGAATAATAAAGCAGGACTTATCTCGAGCACGAAAAATATGTAAATGAAAGAAAAAATGAACGCAGCAGTAAAAACGCTATTTTTTATTAGTGATAGAATAGTAAAGGGGAAGTCGAGAGAGAAATACGGGTATAATCACATGGGTAGAGAAAATAGAACAGATTGTAAGGAGAATTAAAAGGCTTTATGGTAGAACTTAGATAAAAATAGTTTACTATCTGATTCTATTATGAAAATGAGGCGGTAGTTACGGTTACAGAGAAATAAGTGAGCGTATCTAGATCAATAAAAAAATATGTAATTGTGACTATATGTCGAAACGTTGCCTAGAGGGAGATATCAAGAAGAAACAGACAGGGGAAGGGCTTCGGTAAGGTATAGGCAATTGTGGGAATTCAATAGGTACGTATAGTAAAATAATGTATGTACCAGGGCTCATATTTTCAACCGTTGTTCTAGTACGTGGCTTAGGTTTGCGGAGGAATGTCAACATTCATTGAAATTGAAGTACGGAGTAAGCTAAGGTCTAGTAGTAAAATTACGACTTTAAATGATGGACGATGAGCTAAAATGATACAGGAGATGAAAAGACAATGGGAGCAAAAATAAGGTGGGATAAGAGGGTGGCATCTGCGGCAAGACAGATATGACTAGAATAGACAACAATGGACAGACATTAATGTCTTCAATGGACAACGTAAAAGTTGTCTCTTGTCCTTTGCCTTTGATAGATACGAGAGTAGCTATATTTGACGCGAAGGTACGGTAAGCATGGTATAAGAAACTAGAAACAACGGTTTGTTCAGGTATGCGGCAAGGAAAACAAATCGCGTTATAGCCGATGCACTGATTTGTTTACAATATTTTTGGAAAAATTGATCCGTTAACAAACCCAGTCCTTAAAACCTTAATCACGCCTTCATTTGTATTTCATTTGCAACGTGGCCCGGTAGTGACAGTGCGAAAGTTATCATCGTTTTTGTTGCTTTTCGCCTGTTCTTCTTAATTTGCAGCAGTTGCAGCAGGGCAGTTGTGGACCTTCACTTTGGTTGGAACGAATTCTCGCATGCTTGCTCTCGCTAATATCATTAAGGTCGCGCTCTAATTGGAGCCAAACACTTATTGCAGTGGCGGCAGTAAGCCGTGGCAATTACCGACTTGCCATCGCGTAGGGATCTAATTTGTCACATCGGAGGAACAAGAAGAATCAACAATCCTACAACATAGAATGATGGCACCTGAGGACCATTAACCCATGCAGGCAAGCCCGTGCGCGATAACTGTATGCCTAGGGCAATTTCCGTCCGCTATAATACCGCACGGCACGTACAGAGTCGAACTGGTTACCGCGGCCGCAGAAAGCAGGTCGGATTGCCGAAACTTTTCGCGTGGTTAACTTACTAATATGAGCAGGGTCCCCTGCGCCGATGAACAAAAGTTGTAATGATGGGCTATTAATTGTCTATCGGCAGTAGCAAGTGAATGTAACGACATCCCTTCTCAAACCCGGAAATCCCGGCCTGCAGGGTACAGCTGCTGTTTTATAGAATGCAAACGTGTTTTATGGAGTGCAAGTGGGACTTTTCAGATGGCATGTTATAATTATTCAGATACGCATATCCTGCAGTGTCGCCTAAAATATGTATTTAGCTTCGAGAGCGCACTGTGACGTACTAGCACAAAGACAGTCGCTTGCATGTACAGTTGAGCAAATATTATAATGCAAGACACCCAAAGCGTGTGCAGAAAACAGTATTTTTTTTGTTCTTTTTAACTTCAAAACATATGTCGCCACAGAAGTAAAATATCGTCTGGGCTGATTCTCAGCCAATATTTAACGTCCATGAAACTGTTTTTCGCATTGCTTCAGAGACGAACCCCCATAAATACAAATGTGCTACGGTAGGGCTTGAACCAGCACACCTATGTGTCTCCTCCGGTTGCGAGGCGCAGACGAATGCACCCTCTACGCCACCGGGTTCGACTCGCCACCGAAGTAGTTGTACTAAAAATGGCAGTCGAAATTAAAATTTTTACTAGGAGCTACATTAAGGATATGATGGTCGTCCTGGGCCCCAAGCTAAGGATATGTTCGGCATCTGTGGAAGATATCTGTCTCTTCTAAAAAAGACATTTCTGCTCTCCCATTGGGAAAATGCTTATTTGACACGTTATATAATACCGTCAAGTATGGTCAGATCTGCCATAGACACCCTTTAGATATTTATATTTAGATAAACATGTGTATGCCACGTTATAGTTATTTTGTAGATGTCCTTGATGGATGAAGATTCACTATCACATTTTCTCGTTATTTTAGAGTACTTTAAGCATTGGAGTGCCTTGTGGTAAGGTACTCGAAGTGAAGATGCTCGTATGAACCAAACTGGCCGCTTTTCGAATAAAATGTGCGTGAGTACAAGGACCAGGCTTTGTCGCTTGCCCTGCCTGGCTGACTTCGTCGCACGCGCTGGACGTGTTACACATATTTCTATCCAGCTTATATACCCTTGACACCCGAGCTGCCTAGGGTATCTGAATGCCCGCAAAGAAGCCTTAACTCGTCTATTAAAGCCACTTGGTCCGCTGACAAGCTAGAATACGGCGCTGAGCTACTAACTTAGACTGACAGTGGGAACCTAGCATCCTAACTTGATAACAATTTAGGTTCAAATCCGCGTCGGTATAACGTACGGAGACGGGCTCTCAAGGGCCTGCTCAAGCCCCTGGACCCCTTGGCGGAGATCGAAAGGCTCTCTGGCCTAGCAAATTCGCGTAACCACCAGCCGAAAACCCAGAAGAACAGGCAGTGAAGACCCAGAAGAACAAGCTCAGAGCTGCCACAAAGAAACCAGCGTGCCTTTTCGGCGTTAAATTCCATGCACCAACAGAAGGAAACGGGCCAACCCAGCCAGTCCTAGACATCAAGAGGCAGGAGTGTAGGTGCACTTCTAAAGCCACTGTTCAAGGGCAGGCAAAAATGATGAAAGTTCGCAAGGTTGGCCGTTGGCTGCTTACACAAAGGTGAAGCCTCTCGGGGCTAACATCCTAGAGGAGAGTTCTCTACGGACTCGGGCGGCCTGAAAAGACGACCCGTCGGCAGTGCCATATAGAGGAAAATGACTTACGAACTTCAGGGCATTGGCGGTGAAGCCGGGCCGAGGCGGTTCTCTTCCGCCCCGGCAGCAACAGAGGGGATGCTAATATCAGCAGTGAGATTGGAGTAATTTATGAAAAAGTAATACTATCCACAGGACCTGCTTAGTGTAATCAGAGATGCGCTATCCAAGGGGTACGTATATATACTGTACTCGTAGAACTCATAATGTAAAGTAATGATTACGGAGGGATATAATACTTGAACAGTTAGCCAGATCTGGGATACCGGGACAATTGTGCAAGCTACCTACTAACATTTTTTTTTACCAAAATAGGGTAATAAGGCAACAGGAAACGAGGAAGATCACACAAACTACAACGGCAGTACATAGCGATTGAGTAAGTGCATTGCTGTTTTTCGTTTGGAAGCACTACTAGATCAGTGAGAATGGGCTGGATCGAAGGATGGGTTACAATACTACTCTACACTGAAGACGAGGCTATCTTTGGTTGCAGTCTTTTTAAAGTAAAGCAAGCGTGATACAAGCTCGTAACGACCGTGGATCAAAATAATTTAAATGTTAATTAAGTATACACTGTAAGAGTCAATTATTGAAGGGTTATTGCTTGGTCAAGAGTAATGTGCTTTATATCAAAGAGGCAGAACTAAAACTCCTAAGCAAAGTCCCATATCGAGAGATCACCTTATTAACCGCCGACAGCAGTTTTTAGACCTGCATTCAAGCAAACATCAGGAAGGCTACTGTAGCAACTGCGGCGACTAAAAGCCCACATATGCTGTGTGTGTTTCTCTTTGCGAGATAATGCTGATGATTTAGGTAGATATTATCTGTAAATAAAAATACGCTAAAAGTTGTTACCATAGGGAAGGAATTCGGGTTATTAAATACTATGCAGGAATATTATTGTCTCTGTGCCTGGATGTGGCCCCTTACTTACAGAGGAAATGCAGGTTAAGCGGACTTTGGTAATACCAAGTCCTTTTAATATACAATTGCAGAATTAAAAACAGAAAATTAGCAATGTCGAAATAGGGAATATATGGAACTGAGGCATTAAGGAACACTCAATAACGGAAAGGCGGCGAAAAATAATAGACAACAATGGCGCTTTATTACATACTGTGCAGCGAACAGAAAACAGATGCATACTTTGTTATAGCGTTTGTAGTAGAAATCATGCAGCGTCATGTTCAGCGTGTGTTCAATATAGTAGAAAGTTCAATAGTAAAACGCAGTTTTACTAAACGTTTGCTTTCACAGCGGTAAGATAGCAATATGACTTCTTTTGCCAGCTCGACTACAGCATCCCGAAGGCAACAGCTGGCGTTCCAAGCCATACGCACAATAGACAACTGAACAAATGTCTGTTATTTTCAGCGAGCGTAAACCCGCATTCGTTGAAACCTACTCTTTTTGAATTGATACACTGACAAGCTGGAGCACCCATTCCCATTTTTCTACCATTGTTGCTATTCCTACGACCCTACGCAAGTACGTAACTATTTTTTGCTAGCATTATGCATGTCTATTGCGGTAATCTGGGGTACCTTTTGCTTCAGGTAAAAAAATTCAAGTTGTACATAGCGAGTAGCAAGTTTGTATTTCATTGAGTGGGCTCTTGCGTCTCGTCTGGCGCGTTTGATTAATATCTCGAACCTGCCACTCAGGCTTACGGCCAGAATAGGAAGCTTTAGGTCAGAACAAACAAGCTGATGTTAGTAGTAATAAGGGGTCCATTTACATCAGCAAAATCTCCTAAATCCGTTACAAATCAACAAGCCTAACAAGCGTGCTCTCAGTGTAATTGTGGGTCTGTGATTGTCTGTGGGTCTGAACTACAATTAATCAATATATTCGCAGTGAAAAATTTGAGCTCTTATTTTGATTCTGTTTCTTGACTTTGATGACTTTTTCCCCCAAAAAGTTCAACACACTACACTTAAGTTCAAAACAGTATACATTACAATGATAGTTTCTTGAACAACGTCTTATTTTTTCCCTAACATATATTAATTCGGCAACATCTTATTTTTCCCTTATGGATATTCCAATCGCTTTTTATGGCGGTGGTATTTCTGGTTGCTGCCTCGTTTAGTTTTGTGGTATTATTAATTATTGCTGGTAATATGGGCTTTTGTTTGTGCTGGTGGCAGTAAAATGCAATATTAGGTGGCAAAATTAAGTATTCATAATATGTGCATAGACTATGACTTGTTTTCTGTACTCAAAGATAGCAAAAAACTATAGACTACGAGCATTCCCTCGCTGGTGTTTTAAGTCATTTAGAAACAAAATCAGCGCGAAAGACCATTATCGAACAAATATACACAATTCAAAGTTGGAATGGCAATAACAGGCAATTTTCGAGCGCAGTTCGTATATGCTGGATAGGCTCACCTAATGCGGGGTCCTCAGTAGAAGCTGCTTCTTTGAACATACCATCCATAATGGCCCGACCCCATTGGCTGAAGTCATTTCCGGACTTGAACCCGTATCTGGAGTTGTCCGCTAGCATTGGTGTTGTCTTGCAGGCAACCACAGTGATGCTGTGAGCGAACAATGAGCCCCCGCTGTTTCCTGGTCCTTGAAGTCAAGTGTTGATGACGTTGCGCTTAAATGCATAAAACATACGCAAGTTGGCCGCCAACTTTTGAATCGCAGACCGCCTGCTTGACCTTGACCAGCATGGATTATCCCCCCCCCCCCCCCTAACCGTCTACGTGTACAAAAATATTCTGTTTTGTTCAAACCTCGCGTTTCTGAGGAGTCTTCAGCTAAAACAATCTTATCAAAGGACGGCGGCTGATTTCGGCCCGTGTAGACACACTATTCTTCCTAGTGTAGACACACTCTTCCTTAGCAATAAAAAATAGTCCACGTTAATTGACAATAAGCTCACCTATTTACCTAATGCTCAACTAATGCTTGCTACTTGCCGAGTCATGTTTCAACGCATGTTCCGGCTACCTGTGAACAGCTTGTTGAAGCGCTGCGTTAATACAAACGTCTTGACTCGTTTGGATTACGTGAGGGCTAGTTTGCTAAGCGAGTGGCCAAATTGACGCATGCAAACTCAAATTATTGGATCTTATTTAATTGGAAATAAAGTTAGCCCGTTGCGGTTACGTACACTTGGAGGAATAAACATGCAATAAATCCAACCACTATACCACACACACGTTAATGTTATAATAAAGGTGCCTGTAGATCGTCGCCGTAAGAAACCATATTAAGTCACCGGGACCTCGTCTGTAGGCGCATTGCTGTGGGCGATGTAACTTAACTTAGGCAGATTTTGTGTTTCATCTATTGGCATTCCTAATCAAACGTAAGTGTATGTCTCTGGACTCTCACCTCTGTGTTGAATTTTGCAACCAGGAGGGTGCGTCATCTTACTGTTTATTCCGTTTACGTGTTTGCTGTCAGCCATATCGCATGCATATTTCAGCAGGTGGCTGTTCGCTTAACGGCACAGGTGCTTTGTTTAAGACGTGACCGCACGTTATTTGCAATGCAGTTTGAACTCAACCTGAGGGCATTTACGATAGGCGTTTATTGGTGGTGACAAAGGTACTGTTCGTCGTCTGCAATACTAATAGAAGCGAATCAATAAAAATAAGGATATTTGTCAACGTCGCTGCATCAAGTCCAACTAAAGTATCTAGGTCATCAAGGTCCTGTATCACTTGATGCATAACTCGTTACTGTAGGCTGTAAACACAAATTAGGGGGCAGTCGGTCAGTTTTAGTACAATGCATCTAGCACTGCTATGCAGCAATTTATCATACTCTGTACTTCCTACCTCTATGCAGACGCCTAAGGTTAGTTGTGTTCATGCTTCTGGCTTGATTGTCAGTCTTTAGAGGTCTCTGGTTAACTACAACGTGTCATATTTGTTAAACATGTTTTTTTCCTGTCGGACGCTATGAGGGACCCGTTTTCAGGTTCCTCAGAAGTTTTTGAGGTTGGTCTGATTAGCGCGTCTTTGTTAGTGTAAATTTTGTTGCAATCTTCTTTCCTATTTATCCTACAGCGTTTAACGCAAATGCTCACTTCTCCCTAGTTTACTGCTCAAGATAATATTAGGTAAGTCAAAAAGTTCGTCGGCTTTTCTACCGGTTTTGAAAGAGCCTTATTTATGCAGACAACAGTATTTTTATTCAATGATATATTGACCGTTTTGTTCGATAACCTTTGATCATCGCCTCGGTAGATCCGTGATTCCTTTCTCCCAGAACGTCTTGTCCTTCTCGTCGAAATACTGAGTGAGGTGATTTTTTATAGCCTCCAAAGATTAAAATGTTGTGCCATCAAGGGAGTTCTGGAGAGACCTGAACAAGTGATAATCAGATGGTGCGAGGTCGGGACTATAAGCTGGGTGCGGCAGCACATCCCAGTCAAACTCCGCCAATTTTTGCCGGGTGGCCAAACTTTTGTGTGGTGTCGCCTTATCATGTTGAAAAGTGACGCCCCACCTGTTTGACAATTCCGGGCGCTTCGTTGCTACTGCAGCCTTCAAATCTTCGAGTTGTCTGCAGTAGACGACGGAGTTGATCGTCTGACCCATTGGAAGCAGCTCACAATACAGGACGCCGTTACAGTCCCACTAGCAGCACAGCATAACCTTCTTCTGATGAATTTCGGGTTTAGGGATAGCTGCGGCCTGAGAACCTCTGGGGACCCAACTTCTTTTCTGTGTTACGTTTCTGTAGAGTATCCATTTTTCATCGCCGGTTATCAATCTCCTTAGAAATGGCTCATTCGAGTTCTTCCGGAGGAGTGCGTGACAGGTATCGACTCGCCGTTCAAGCTGCCTATCATTGAGGTCGTGTGGTAGCCAGATATTCCGCTTGCACGAGAAACCTGCATCATGAAGGCGATTCCAAACGGTTCCGTGGGAGACTCCCGTTACATCTTCAATTTTTTTATGGTCAAACCTGGGTTCGAAGTAACTAGGCTTATGACTTCGTCGGTCTCCACAACATTGGGTCGTCCTGACGGCCGGATTCAGCAGTGTCACTTATTATAAGTTGTTTGCGGCAGTCTATAAGTCTATCTGTTGTTATATACCTGGTTTCTGCTAGTAATTTTCATTGTTTTCAGTTCTGTGTCTGTGTCCATTATTCCGCAGACATACCCTTGATCGCATCTGCAGAATATGGCAGTTCTATGCAGTTAATGCAAAGTACTCTAATATGCGGACGATTAGGTACGTTGTGTGCCCCTGCAGCTCTTAACGTAGTAATTTTTCATGCATGTGATAATTTAACTTTCGCCTTTTCCAACAATGTGTAACATGCCTTTTGCTGGCCCTACCCACATCAGTGTTGTTAGCTGCCACTAGAGTGGAGCTGTTGCTTCTATTAGTATGTGTTGGTGACTTGTTGGTTGGCCCAGTGATCAACCGGCTGATATTAGTATTGGGCTAAGTTCACCGAGAATCGATTCGTTTCTCGAATGCCTGGAGTTTCGTTAAGCATCTACAAGGTATCCTGCTGGCTGAAATAGTATTTGCAGCAACGTTCAACGAGATTCCCCTTTAGAAGCACGGCTAGCAGGGTGTGTTTTTCTCACTAGTTGGAGGACACAATGTCTGGAGGTCCCTGAAATGCATTACGCACTAGCGGTTCCCTAGCGCAGCACCTAATCTGGCACTATATCGCACTAAAACCGATATCCTTGCCACTCCCACCGGCTCGGAATTGTAGGTCATTATCACAAAATCTGCAGGGAGATGTCTCGCATTCTATGCACTGTACCAGTACGCCTGCGACATGGGGGTGCGTCGAGCTTGTTTCTAGAGCCCTGCTGCGTCGTCTTCTCGACTGCCCGTGTGAGGCCGCCCTCTAATGCCTCTTCTTCGCTGTTCCTCGAACTTCGTCATCAGCTCCATAATGAAATTCAGGAAAGCTGTCTAGTCTCTCCATCTCTGGTGGGAGGCCAATATGTGTTCCACCACGTTATGTGCGGTTTTACCCCCGAGCTCGGCTCGAGCGGGGTCTCTTGCCCTTATCATTGCCGTTCTGTACGTTTGGCTAGCTCAGGGCCAAAATGTCGCATCCAATGCGCCATCTAAATAATAGCGTAACTTGTAGCTGACTCCAGGGCCAGATCCGTCTTAACTGTAACGCGGACCGGAACAAGATCGTTTGCCAACGCGATGAGCTGGACCTTCGGGAGCAATACCTGCATTTCAAGGACGCGCGTTACGTTAGATTGTTACGTTAGTCTGGCGATGATGTTTTTGTAGTTTCTGCGGCGCGGAAGTTTGCCTCTTGCTATAAGCTCTGCGTGAGCTTTCTTCCATCGGCGGGGAAAGCGGCGCTCTCTAGGAGCCTAGTTGTGCGTTCTGTGTGTTATGTGAGGTTGTGAGGGCAAGTGATGGGCCAGTGCTTTGGGGCATCACTTGCCGACCAGTCGGACCACCTATGGCATCCGTCATGGTTAGCCGCATTCCCGAATGCCAGTAGTTCCTGCGGTTGCTCTACATATTAGTTTGTATCGAAGAGGAGCTAAAAAAAGCGGATGTTAGAAAGGCTTTAAATAGTGTTTGCCGCATCTTGTCGCTAAGGAAAGCACCCCTGGGTGCCCATTGACTTGCAGACGCGTGATCGGTGTTTATATTATAAAAAAAGTCATGATGGAGCGCTGCTCCGCTTATGCTAGACACCCCAGAATCGCGTGTTCCGACGTGTTATCAAATCCATCGCGGCAGTGAACGTACGCGGGGCTGGGAGCCTCCGTAAGTCTAAATGTAGGGCACTCTCGGATCATTACGCTGATTATTTTTTTCTGCTTGCTACTGGGCACTGGCCTTCGGAGTGCATTGGCACACCGGGCTCCAGGGTTGGTTGCGCGGGCCCGCATTGTTCTGCGACTTCGACACCAACTTTCGTTCTACTAAGAGCTAGCACGCCACCCTTGTCCGCCACTTTTCTAGGTGGCGTGTGGATAACAGAAAATACGTGTACGTGCTTAGTGAAAGAGTTCCGTTAAAAAAAGAAAAAATAATTAAAAAGCCATCAGGAGCCCGGGATGATGTCTAGGAACTGCCCCGTCCTCGGTAAATCTGGTCACAAGCGAAGGTCAGTTTTAGTCAGCGAGGCTGAAGCTTAATGGGGCCTTCATAAGCTGGGTACTAAATCCTAGCAACAAGTGTGTGGTGGCACGTGCAACACATAAAGCGAAAGACAGGAAAAAAGGAACGCTATCAGAACCTCCACTTGTCGTGGGACCTTTAGGTGAGAACTTTTTAGTGAGTACAACTATTCTAACAACAGCGGCGTCGAGTTCCATACTACCAGTCCCCACGGCAACCCTAGCCTACACTCAGGCCTCCAAGCTAGCTCTGGTACCGTGAAGGGTGCATAGATAGGTTCGCTTAATGAGGCAAGATAAGATGCAAAGCAGGTAGACAGGCAAACAGGCTGTCCGAGGTGCAAAAGTTGACAGGTGTAGACGCACGCCACGCTTGACAGGGTTTGGATTTAATTTCACGGCCGACTGTACGTATTTTCCACTACGTAGCGTACGCTGTAACCAGAAGCAAGAGCGGGCGTTGCCGGCGCACTTCTGGTGGGGTGCATTACTTTGAGGCGGAGGACTTCTCATGCTGGCGCTGCTGCTGCTATTGGCCGACCGCGCGCCCCCACAAGCGCGCGAGAGAGAGCTGAAACGAACGGCGTCATTCTTTTCGGTGTTCGCCTGGGGGCAAATGTCAAACTACTACTGAGACGAATGCGGCGCAACGTTCCAAACTAGCCGATAATATACTTCTCTCCTATATATATATATATATATATATATATATATATATATATATATATATATAAAGAATATTAGCTATGAAAGACGCAGCTCAGGCGAGCCCGCGTTGGCGTTACTGTAACGGATGGATCGAACGTTCGTTCGCTCAATCGAAAATGAGGAGCATGTAGGCGAAAATGTGAGGATTAACGGACGCGTTCCAAAGCAAACGGCTGCCCGGAAGTAATAGCAGGACTTCCGCTGCGTTCGGACCATTTGGGTGGCATCGGACGATCGGAGCTGAGTCGTTGTCAAACACGCTCGCGTCAGCAGAAGCAGTGCCGGCAGCAACGACGACAACAACGACAACGACGACAACAACGACAACGACGACAACAACGACAACGACGACAACAACGACAACGACGACAACAACGACAACAACGACAACGACAACAACAACGACAACAATAACAACAACGCATCACCACCGCCACCACTACCAGGAACAACAATAACAAGGACTGCGCGTTACGATCCGTAACAAATTCGTTCAATCTAAACGTCATACTATCGCGCTCGAGATCCGCCTGCCAGTCTTCTTTGATTTCGAGGCAACGGCGAGGCGGCAGTGACATCGCAATACGAAGGCGACGACTATGCCCCTTAATCCCCGCATCCCCCACGATAGACTTCACTCCTCCACTGCCGCATCCCCCACGATAGACTTCACTCCTCAATCCCCGCAGCCCCCACGATAGACTTCACTCCTCAATCCCCGCATCCCCCACGATGGACTTCACTCCTCAATCCCCGCATCCCCCACGATAGACTTCACTCCTCGATCCCCGCATTCCCCACGACAGACTCGTCGCTGGCGCGGGACGTTTAGGGCGTATAGAAAGACGACGACAACGACACCCCTAGCGTACAACTACAGCTTCGACTGCAGTAGTGTCGACTTATGTCGCCACATAGCAATGGCCTCCGTACGGTGTAAATATTCCGACGTGTGCGGATGACAGCAACAGCATGTCCTGGTGCACATGGTGTGACGCGAACCCTATGCAGCCCATTCGTGCATTCATCACCACTCGAGAAAATACGACAGGTCAATAACCTAAGCTACGGGGCGCGGGCCCTAGATGCCAATTGAAAAATGCCACAGTTTTCGACCGAAGCGAGCAGCCCATGCCTCTGAACGACACGTGATTTAGACCTGCAAGTCATCGCGGCGGCTCCAATGAATACCACTTTCCCGAAGGCGCATAAGTCGGGATAAACGCCTAGCATACCTTGACGAACGATCAGATCGAGAAAAAAACGTTTCGTCCACTCTGTTCGAGGCTATTGTCGCTGTTGTTGCCACTGTTGTTATTATTCTTGTAAGTATTCACTCACTACTGGTACTGGCTGGTACCTGTAGAGGTTGTCTAATGAATCGTCGTCATGTTCGATTAATTAATTAAAAATTGAATTAATTCAATTCGATAAATGTTATCGAACACCTGCTTCGCGGTTTTAGCTTAGCAGATAGTTTACGGCTGTCAGCTAAATGTCGGCCGTTCAACCACGACCTAGTTTTTGAACAATTCCTGGCCTTCTTTTTGACGGACAGAGATCTCTTTTTCAACGAAGGCAAATCGTTTGGCGAGCCGAACATACGTCATTCTGCCCTTTCACAAGCACTGCAATTGCTGCAAATATATATATATATATATATATATATATATATATATATATATATATAGTACAATATGAAACAAACTATACTAGGGATCAGAACCCTTATGACAGCAAAAGGTAGTCAACAGCAACTCTTTTTCGAGTCTATTATTCGCACATCAAATAACTCGTAGGTAGAGTTTTGGATCTGAAGCAGACGTGTATCCCTATTGTACCACACACGCAAACTAAATAAAGATGAAGTCCCAAAATGTATCCAGGAAAAGGTTTATGCTGCGTTTTGACTAGATTTCTAGATGGTGTCCATGACAGTATAACGATACGTTGGCCTTGGTCAATCAATTGATATATGTTTAACAAATTGAAAATAATCGAAAGAGACTAGGCGATCGTTCAAAAGCCGAGTATTTTCTGTAGCAGCTATCATTGCTTGTCCAAAGGGAAAATCAAGTATCAATTATATAGGGATAGCAATTTGAGCGACTCTGTCAAAATCAGTTATAACGGGGGCAAGCCGTACTCATGCTAGCACTCATACAAACATATTGCTCTTTTTATAACGTACTCGAACAATGAACTATAACCTCGATCTCCTAAGCCCCTCATTTCTCGGTGGCTGTGCATCGGAGGCGGGCTGTGCGGCCAGACATGTCGAAATTCGCAAGTCAGGAAATTATGCGTCGGTGGCCGAACCACTTTGAATGGTACCCGCTTGGTTTTGAAACAGTAGGCCTTCTGGGGCCCCACTGGAGCTTTGCAGCGCAGTTAGGTCTGTAGGCGCTAGTTTTTGTTTGTAGTACACTGTTTCACAATGTTGAGACGAAACTCTAACTACTCTACTGCGCTTGGTAGACTTGCAAGGTCTACGAAGTCTGTAGCTTATGAAGCTAATACTGAATTACTGAACACTGATTTCCATGTTTTGCGAACGTACAACAGCCACTTGAACCAATTGCCAAAACGCTAATGTTTCATTCTCACTTAGATTGAGTGAGAGAGAGAGAGAGATACAGCCTTTCTTGTCTGCTTGTGTTGTTGGTGTGTCCCTATCTTTCCATGTCAACGCCGAAGAAGAGCGATTATTCTTTGTCATCATACGCTAAATGCGAATCCAGTTCGTTGGGTGGGCAGTGCAAGAAAACCTACAGTGGCCGAAGTCAGCATTTAGAGTCTTTACACCTTGCGATGTAAAAAGGGGTCAGAGTTAATTGAGGGTGAATTTATTAGACGCGCTGTATATGCGCACAAAAACAGGATACGGAACAGAACCGACAATCCGTTGCGGGCGATGGAGGTATCGCCAAACCGTGACCCGGAACCTAATCACAGGCCACAGATCAGACAGCAGGAAGATCGGGCCACGACCGAAGAAAATTTCTGATTGCTGTTGCCTGGTTTTTGCGCCTTCAATGTGACTAGAGTGAAGTCGCCTCGGTGGTGGCGGCTAAGTTGTCTTTGTAGTAGCAGCCTTCAACTAAAGTAGTCTAGTTGAAGTAACATCTAAATGCGGACGTTTACACATTGAGGTACACACGCGCATATGCAGCGAATACCCCGATTTGCCACAGTTGTCACCGAATTGCGGTCTACCGCCAAACGCCCGCGTCTAGTGCAGGTTAATGCTCTAATTCAGAGAAGAAGTCAGCTAGCGGGCCAGCCAGCCAGAGTACCAGATGGGCAGATGGTGTTTGCGGTGATATAAAAGAAGACGTCTACGTGCTACGACGAAAGCATCCAGGCAGGCGACTTCGGCGCCGCGCCTCAATGGACCCGCTCATGACTCGCATTGATCGCGGCTGCAGTTCTCACTCAGGCACTATTTGCGCCTGCCTGCGGCTCATACTGCTACCGCTGACACTATAGTTGCATATTGAGCTTGAGAAGCGCATTTGGTCGCTTGCTACTGCAGTTGGTGTTGGCCAAATGACGACAATCTAATCGACGCTTTCTAGACGTGCACAAACACGCTTCGGAGGCCCAGCGGTTTTTTTCTTTCTGAATGAGAACGCTATAGAGCGACCGGCTCATAGGAATGAACGGGGCAAGAGCAACGACTAGCGTACACGAAGCGACGAAGACAGAATGAGTCCACGGTAATTCTCGACTCTTCGGAGGCTGGGACAGGCGGACGGGACACCTTCGACAACTACTGTGGATACTACCGCGACTCAATTCGCTTATCCACACACGCGGCCACCTACATGGCAGTCAAACAACAGACGTAACTCTTTCGACGAAGTCGACGACCGTAAGAACGAGGTGAACCGAAAACGTCTAAGCTAACCTGCTTCCATTGATGAATAAATGAATGCTGACATGGCCGACAAGCTCACGCAATGCAAACGGTAAAACGGAAGGCTACAAGTAACAAACAAACGAATCTATGTCGTGTTTGCTTGTACCTATAGGAGGTAACAATTGTCATCATATGAACAAATATATCGGATCAAGTAAACGAAAGCGTCCTGCATCCTCTAGGTTCGGTCATGTTTAGTCTAGCAGAGTTTCACGCATAGAGGCGGCGTTACCCCGCCCCGAATATCCAGCGATAGTCTGTGGTGTGCAGGTTTTTGACAGCTCTGGTGTCTCCTGTTGAACGGTTGAGCGCCTTGCCTACTTGTTAGAGGTCGGCATTTAAACCAGATTCCCCCAGCGTCTCAAGTGCCCGCAGGCGGAAGTCATAGGGATATGTAAGACTGGCATTATCCGCCAACATATAGAGGCATGAGCGGCGAGTTCCGCTCTCGCACTGACCTGATATATATACATATGATTTTCATTTAATTTCCATTTATGCGTTTGTAAACAAAATTTACGAAACAATGTCTGAAAATAATTTATTAGAAGTAGTTAGAAGTATACTGGTTGACTTTCTCAATTTCTAATACACCTTGTTCACCGACACCTTATTGGTAGACGGTGAGCATAGTGCACTGGAGATTACACAAAATATACAAACATTTATTCACCTTTATAAGGCATATGTACAAAACAGTACACAATAATATATATAAATATACGTATAAAACATGCCTGCAGGTGCAGGCGTTCTCATTTGGGCGAACATAAGATCATAATTTTAAGAGATCATCGCATGTCACTTTGGTTCAAAGATTTACACAGTTTACACAATTCAAACTAGCAAATGCACGGCGATGCAAGTTCATTTAAAGAGCGCACATAATTACACACTGACGCGTGGTATCTTGAACACGCTTCTCCACACCTGCGGCACACACAAGTTAGGGATGGGTCGTGGAACCCCGTCTGTTGGCACAGCTCATGGTGGAAACCGTGGATGGCAAAACGGGTCACGACGTGCCTGTTACTTCGGTTTGCATCCTTCCACGCCTGGTTCATCATGGCACCTGTGGTGAAGAAGGTCGGGTCGATATCTGAGGTCTTGCTCTCCCATCGCCGTACACATTCTTCGTATGCGACAGTCTTCTCTAGTTTGAAACGACGCTGCAGCTCTTCCATGAACAGTGGGGTATCCGCCAGCCGATACACTAGTCTGTTGCGGGCGCTTCGATGAAGACCAAGGGCACGCTTAAGGAAGGTTGCTTTGAGTCGGTTGAACGCGTCGAGGTTATCAATAGTGAGGTCTTCCCAGATCACCTCAATTCCATATGATGCCACCGGGGCGATCTTCATATCGAAAAGTCGGAGCGCCGTTTTCAGTGAGAGGAGCTGAGGTTTTTGGATAGTGGCGAGGGTTGTGAGCGCTTTCCTACATTTTTCATTAACATGAAGCGTGAAAGATCTAGCACTCGGGGTAATCCTAACACCGAGATATTGGAAATGCTCAACATAGCGTACTGGTGCGCCTGCCAGAAATAGAGTGTCTTGAGCCGCCAATCGGCCCCCTCGTCTAAACTTAATTGCCTCCGTTTTGTTCTCGTTTATCGTGAGTCCTAGCGAAGGGATCACGGAGTTCAGTCTTGCAATTGCTTGCTGGACTTGAAAGCGGCTCTCCCCAAAGATCACGAGATCGTCAGCGTAAAGGAGAACCTTCACCATCTCTCTCTCGCCTCTTATTTTAGTCGGAAGGTCTTTTAGAAGGACCGAAAACAGAAGCGGACTTAGATTATCCCCCTGGGCCAGACCTGTTGTCTGCGCGAACGCTGGGAGTTCCGCGACCCCGTCTTCTATCGTGATTTTGTTCTCTTGCATAATGGCGGCCAGTACTCCGAGAATATTTCGTGGCACACCGAGTTCTGCCAGGAAGGTTAGGATAGTGTCACGCGGCGCAGAATCAAAAGCCGACCGGAAATCCACAAATACAGCGTACACAAATTTTCGCGGTCTGGTTGTCATCTCCTTAATGTCCCGTAATAATTCCCTGCAGGCTGTCATGGTTGAGAGCCCCGCGCGAAATCCGTGCTGCTCTGTGGGAATGGCGCCCACGCTCTCAAGGAAGTCGCTCAGTCGTGTAGTGATGAGGGATGCTAGCAACTTGTAGCAGGCGCTTTTCTTGGCGATACCTCTCCAGGACGAAGGAAGAGAGGGGTCACCCTTACCTTTTGGGATGACCAGCAGAAGCGCCTCGCGCCAATTATCTGGGATGGAGCCGGTACGAAGGCATTCGTTAAACAATGCTGTCCAAGATGGGGCCAGAATCAGTGCTTGCTTCAGGTGCTCGTTGCACACGAGGTCTGGGCCTGGGGCTTTCCTCGACTGGAGCCCTCGCAGGGCACTCAGAACCTCCCCCACGGTGAAGTCGGCGCCGAGGAGCGTACGCTCCCACGTGGTTTTCTCGTCCCAGGCTGAGGTTACCGACGGCACTTCTCGTGGGATGGTACATCGTGACGAGAACATTCGCGCGAAGTGATCTGTTAAGACCGATGGGCTGATAGAACATGAGGTTCTGCCGGTACGCGCTATCCACTTGTACGGACGTCGTTCGGCTTCCTGTATCATCAGTGCCTCCTGCTGCTCGATGTATTTCTTCCGCTCTCGCACATACGTCTTCTTTCGAATTGTTCGGAAAGCGTTGGCTAGGGGCTTAGCGACAGGATGCAACGAGGCGAGGAATCTGATGAGGTTATGGATACCCCGAATCAGTCTACATTGCCTGTTGAACCATGGCCTACCTCTGCGGCTGCGGGTTTTCGATGTAGACTTTTGGAGCACCTCGGTGAGGCGTCTTGCGTAGTCTTCTACCTCGATGACCCCGGGTACCGGTAGAACTCTATGAGCATGTGATAGCAGAGTGTTGACATCTAAGATGCGAGACAGTGGCTTTCGCCTTCCTGAGCAAACGGGCGCGCAGTCGGTCCGGAGATCAATGGCGACAGGTATATTACACAAAATATGGAAGCTCCGCAAGAAGACCCTCTAAGCTGCATCTCGTTCACCCTTCTCCTTGCTGACCTTGTTTGTTACGCCCGACAGGAGTACAAAAAAAAGCTGTAGTGGTGATGTATGCAGATGACATCGTGGTCGTTGATCGCGACCTGGGCGCTATATAGCGCATGATCTCTACGGTAGAAACGTTCCTTGTTTCAAAAGGACTTGAGATAAACACTTAAAAGACCAAAGCCATTAAATTCAAGCGTGGAGTTCGTTAACTCTTGCCAATAATTTGGCCTTGGGGTTTCTTACACAGCAACGATAGTTCAGAGCGCATATAAACCACAGTACAGAATATATTTGTCTCTGCAGTGAGGCTCTTCATGCTTAAGGTTGTTTCGGGATTGGTGTATGGTCTTGACTGCGTGTGGAACCACCTCGCGCTGGCAAATTGTGACCAGCTTGAGAGGTGTTGCTCATTATTTATGAAGCGAGTGCTTTGCTTGTCTCTCTAAGCAAAGAGGCGCTTTGTGTATCTCATGTAATACTGACCACTGGCTACTGAAACAATCCGACTAAGGCTAAAGATGCCGCCCACAGTACCTAACGAATGTGTTCTTTCGGAGTAAGAAGCTATCGTCAGACAGGTCAGAGGGGAGGTGGGTGGTTTGGACGTTTTTAATGCCTTGCACCTTTAGTCTGGTCTTGCATGTGACAGTCGCCACGTATACACCAGGTAGTGATAGCGAATGTCTCTACCTGGTGTGTTCAAACGTCGTCTTTTACGAGTTTATGAGTTGTGCCCGGTTCTGCCGGCAGAGGTGTGCCAAGTACCATGCAGTGGAATGCACATCCCTGAAGCGAATATCGTTGCATTACTTCTCTCAGTGGAAGTATAAAGAAGACAGCGCATTATGAAACAAAAAACTATAAACTGTATATAATACTTAATTTGAGTGAAATAAACATAATTTAAATTGAAAATATTTGCTAGCCGCGACATTAGAGTGTTTTTGATTTTTAAAAGTTAAATGTGCGCTAATAATCCCATGACCACAGTACAAGTTAACTAACACTAATGAATTGCACAACCTGAATCTATAGCGTTAATCGGGTTCCCAGTCTTGCTCAAGGCCTCTATGATAATCAAGAAGGCAAGAGGGATCCTTGGAAACACCCAGAGGGTGGCGGCCCTCAGGATTATTCAAGCGTATCGCACGGTACGCACAAACTCTGACCTGAAGGTGGGGAAGCGGCAAACATTTTAGGACAGCAACTCGAACTGCAGTTAGAAAGTCGAGAGGGAAAGCAATGGAGGCATGGCAAGCCAAATGGCACACCCACTCTTTCTGGAGCACCACGGCACACTCTCCGATCCTTTATCCTAAACATCAAAAAATGTATTGACAGTCCCGGGGGAGAACTAAACCACTACCTCACGCGGGACATCGGGACTTGGGACAGACCTACCTTATTCGAATTGGAAAAGCTCCCTCAGCGAGCTGTGTTTACTGCCTGTGTTTATCCTTTCGTTATAAAACAGCTTTATTGCCACCACCGGGCGTTGATTATTGACATGCAATCAGTGCGGCTGAGCTCGAGAGGCTTAGCCGCTGAGCAGTTCGACTACCACGTGAAATTCCACAAATTTTGCCGTTTGAAAATGTTTCACTTGTTCCATTCTTTTCCCATAGAAACTTGATCTTCGTGTGGGTCGTTTGGATATCCTCCGAGAGTTGGGTAACGACCTGGGTGGAAAGGAAGATGCGGTTTATTAGAAACGGCGTCGTCTTGGCAGTGGCGAATTTGGGTAGGTTCGGGCGTGATTTGTCGCACACTCCAATGCGTTCTAAGTTGACTGATTGCTGGAAACACTTTAGATGTACACCTTTCCCACAACTGTCTACATAGTGTAGCATCGACGGCATATTGATAGGACTACCCGGACACATAGAACGCACCAACATGGTTGCTAGATACAAAACTCAATGAAGAAAGAAACCAGCAAAGTTGAAGGAGTACCTATCCTCCTGCCTAACTTGCGATGCCAGACATATTGCCGCTAATATGTGTAGAAGTTTAAATTGAGACTCTGAGCGAGATTGTTGTCACGTATGTTGTCAGGATTATTTAAGCTATTGATTTGTATACTTATTATAATATAATAAATATAACCTCTATCCATTATATATATAAGTTTTTTTCAATATTATTATCATTTATTCAATGTAATCTATTATTCAGGGTGGGAACACGATATTTGGGTCTCTGCGAACGTGTGCACCGTTACGGGGGATCCAGTGTAGGGACCAGCCATTTCTGGAGAGTGCCCCGAATCGAGGCCGCATTGCCCCGTTGCACGTCCAGCGACAGGCGCTGTCTGAGAAAATCACCCTCTCGTTTGTCTCCGCTGGCTAGAATCAGCCGTTTCCCGACCTTTTGTAGCAAACCTCGAGTGGACGGACCGGGCCCGCCAAGGGTCTCGAAGGCAAGGGGGTAAAACCTGTACGGGTACCCGATGTTCTGGTACTTTCTAACCTTGCCTGCCTCGGCGAGAGCCGAAGCATGACTAGCCCGGGCCGCGCCAGCACTGACCATCGAAGGGGCTAATAAGTCAGTAACTGTCGCGTCCCAAACCAGCATGCATCCGCTCTCCAACGGAGTTAAGGTCAGCCCGTCAGGTCTCTTGCCGCCCTCCCTGTCTAGTCCGATGGGTTCAAGGACGCACGGCAGACCACTGGATCGTAAAGCTCGACTGAATGTTTTATTCAGGGCTTGGTGTCTTGCTCGCCTACCTGCGCTGACGATACAGGACAACCTGTGGCGTCCGTCTTGCCCGACGACGTCTCCGCAGACGCAGGTATGAGTGTATACAATGTCTGTTCCCAAACGAAGTCCGACGGCAATCCTCACCGACTCGTCATCTAGCAGGGTCCTGATCCGGGGACAGGGAATGGTGTGTAGCCATGCCCCGCCCCCTTGGAGGAGACGGCGCGCAGCCTGGCCTTGTCGGCGTCCGTCGTGCATCCCGCAATGAGGTCTACGACCCTTTGCTCATATAGAGCTGTTGACCATTCTTTCTGGTGTCCAGCTTCGGCGGGCTCGTGGCCGCACAGGGCAACTGCTCTACGGCGGCTTGTTTCCAATCGGGCTTCTAAGTCTGTGAAAGCAGCCGAATCGAGGAGGGTTCTAGCCTGTTGCATAGACCTGTGTAGAGAAGCTGCCAGAGCTATATCAGATAGGACAATCGCATCAGGATATATATATATCCTTTCCTCCCAACTTTATGGCGCTTGACCAAATCAAGGCCGCTTTTCTGAAAAAGGCGCTAAGAGTCCACCGCACTAGTCTCAACAGATTAGTCTATTTACTGGCGTCGACTCCGCTATTTGTTGAGAATTTACAAAAAATCCACGTGTTACCGAAAACGGCAGCTTTCAACGAGTACATGTCTGAATGGGAGAATAAGATGGCAGACATTGACCCGCTCTTTTATGAAACCCAGGCAATGACGTGTACTTCATGGAAGCGCTGCAACTATGAAAATAGACACCTAATTGCACGATTTGCTGTACATGGCTTCCACATGAAGATCTGTATTCGAGAGAAGTTCCATGAAATTTCCTCGTTATGCTTGTGCAAACTTTGCGGGAGACAGTGTGACTTATATCACCTTCAACGATGCGATAGAACAGTTCCGTTGACTCGACTTTTAGAACCGTGATGAATATATGTATATGTGAATGTGTGCTTTCTCTGTACGCGCAATATTGTAAACAAACCATGATTTTTTATGAATGCCTCCAACAAAAAACGCTTCATCGGAAGCCGTTATCGAGAACTTTTCGGCATGATCATGTAGTTAACTGCAGCTGAAGCCCTCACCCAGGTTTTTCCACAGTGCACGTATGTTTATCCTAATGGTGTCTGCAACCCTCGGAAGTCCCTGAATAGCGCTGGTTGCTTTTTCTGTTAGGCTTACTACTAGAAACGTCAAAAGTGGATATTATCGCTACATTTTAGTTCTCAGGCAGTTTCCTGGCAAGCTTCTCGGTTAAAGCAAACACAGTTAGGCTGCGGTGCATTCGCAATCTTCTTAGTCTACCGCCGTCCCAACGGCATCACATCTTGCAAATGCAATTGCGTTGTTTATATGCCGGTGTCTGTTTTCTCTTTTCTAGAAGAAAAACGTCCCTGTTGAACGACCCGTTGCTTACACCTGTGATCTGGCGACATGACCCGCTACAGTGGTCTGTCAGGCTAACCAAAGTCTAAATACTGCGGCTTCCACTTTTCGTCAGCTGGACCTTGCTGATGTTTAGCAAACGTCTTTTTTTTTAGGGAAATAGTTTCCATTTATGGGTTCGGTAAAGCAGAAAGCTGCCAAATCTACCGCACTACTTCACAAACGTGCTTACATTACAGGGCTTCTCAAACATACATAGTGTAAACAAAATCCATTGCAAGGACAACGTAAAGCGTACATTGCTGTACTGTTTAGCTACAACAGAGCTAATAGTTAGGGCTGTACTTTTTAGCTACAACAGAGCTAATAGCCAGGCAGTGAAATGGCTGGTGTTTAAAATGTTCCCTTTGGGGCATGAACTGGGATGGGCTGCAACTTTAATGCAGGCAGTCATATGGGAGGCAGGTCAAAGAGAGATCTGACAGAGAGAGTGATGGGCCAAAAAACTCTCACCGAAGCCGAAGTGTCAGTAAGCTATAAACAACTTACAAATAAATTAATGTGCAACAAAACTGTTCGCCAGGTCGTACTTCTCATCGCATCTGCAGTGTATGTTCCTAAATCGATGTCCTTTTTTTTCTCCGTCCACTTTATAGTGCAGGCCTTAAATGCTTTCGTCCTAGTTTAACCCCATCCGAGTTGTAGTTACTGTCTCCCTAGAGTCCCGCTCCCTAAGACATAAGCACAGATATCTTTCGCGGGAATGGCCGTTAGTTGGCTACACTAAGAGTAGGCTTTTTGCCGCCAGCATCTTGGAGAAGAGTTCTCTACGGATTCTGGCTAGGGAAGGCGACCCGGCGGATAACGACACATGGAGGAAGATAGTCTGTCAATATTCAGGTAATTGCGGCGAGGCCAAAAAGAGGACGTGGGTGGGTCTATTTCGCCTCGTCCGCGAGACGGGGGATGACACCAAGGCCAAGGCGCTCTTACCCCCAAGTGCACTTTAACCTATTCCTTGTTACATGACAAGTCAGAGGGAAAAGACGTGGTGGAAAGTTTTTGGCGTACCGTGCTCGAAAACAGGGTTTGGCCTCGCCGTCACCCCTACAGCATACAGGAGGTCCTTTGGGACACCCCAAAGCCAGGCGGAGAAAAGCAGAGCCACTACAACCTTCCCTCTCAAGAAGAAGGAAGTCGTACGCGGACACGATCAAGGACTTGAGCACTAAAGTGGTCCTCTACGCCCACTAGGTCATGGTCAGTCACGTCCAACACCTGCCTAAAGGCAACATGCGAATGGTGCTTACAGAGGCGCCATCGGGGGGGGGGGGCACTACTTTCCTTAAAGCCATACAGTCGGCTAGGGAGACGGAAATAAAATTTAGACCACCCTCCCTAACGCGGCTTGTATTTTCAGGGATATTATTGGCACAATCTTAAAGACATCGAGGTTGCTCTACGTCAGACGATAAACGTTGCCGGACTAATAACGGTCGCTCCTTCTAAAGAGGGCTCCACCGGGAGATGACGGCTCTCGTCCGAGCGGCCCCTTCCGATGCCCACAAGATCCTGAATCTAAAGCGAATACGGCTGGGGTGGACCTCGAGCGCCATTACGGAGTGGACCGCCATACCGACCTGCCGGCGGTGTCAATAAGTGGGACACTCTACCTCCTCGTGTACTTTTAAGGAAGTAAGTAGCGTACGCTGTCACAGGTGCGGCACACTAGGGCACCTTTCTAGACAGTGCAAAACTACGTTTGCCTGCTCTATTTGTGGCGTCGAGAAGCACGCGGCTAACGGGGCTGCTGGTCCGAAATTTAGAATACAAATAGAAGAGGTCCGCCGTCCCCGTCCTGACGTTCTGTCGGCGCCCGTAACCCCTCCTCCCGCCACAAAGCTAGCGTCGGTTTCTGAGCCAGCGTCATACACCCATAGGGGCCATCCTGGTACCTCCGATAAACCCGATGGGTACAGCACGGTGTCCAGGAATTGACGCAAGAGAAGCCAACGCTCACACCCTGAGGGCCTACGGGCTGCAAAGGCTGTCAACTTCAGGGAAACACACCCAAGTAAACCCCGGGTCGAGGGCATTTAATTCAAGAATGCCCCAAGCTCCAAAAAATAAACAGCTTAACTGCAATCGAAGCAGAGGAGTCGAAGCTATGCTCAAGGATAGCCGAGCAACCGGCTGGGCACCGATTTGTTTTTAGGATGTGATTATCCTCCGTCCCTATGGGCTTGGAACCGCCGTGAGGCATAACGTCAATTAGGCACCGACCTGTTACTGCTCAGTGAGCCGGAGCAGTTGTAACCACAATAAATGGCTGTATTTGGTAGTAGAGGTTTAGCGTGCATGTGCCAGTACGATAATACGTACTAGCACATGCACGCTGGAAACCATTGTTAACCCCTTTGCGCTACACTAATGCAACAAAATAAAATGTATATGTTGATGATGCATGTCGGAAAATCCTTAGGAAGTCTTGTAATACTGGTGGATTACTAACATATACTCTCAATACTGGTCAAATACATAACATTTCCAAGTAACTAAGGTTTGTGCTCCTCTGATTGCATTTGTTGCTTAGTTGTGCTCTATTAAAGAGACGTGCGTTGTTGATCGAGTATTTACAGACCATACGTTATAATAGAAAAAAAAAATATATATATAACACCATGATTTTGAGATCAGATAATAAATAATTAAAGAAACAGCTTTGCTAATACTGGTAGCTAATACTTTTCTAGAGTAGTTTTCTTGGTGGCTAATACTTTTCTACAGTAGACTAACGAACGGAACCTTAAAACGAAAAAGGATGGTAAGTTGCCACAGCTACCACGTGCACTGTATGTAATGATCAATCATTCAGTAATACATGTACTGAGCGTACATTGCAAAATCTAGATAACGCTAATAACATGAATCTTATTGGCGTGATGCTTATCAAGTTACCAATGTGATATTGGCGTACGCACAATGTACAGCGAAAGGTACGAGGTGCTCTGAGCCAACTTAAATATGTTTACTTTGGAGTTTTGATTTCGTGTTCAGTTATTGACGATACATTCATGTCGGTTGCCTATTTTTAACTATAGTGGACAGAGATGCGATTTGATTAGTCAATTGAGTGGTCGGAATAAATGGACGGTGGGTCACTACCTCAGAAGCATGCTTAGCATCTTCCGCATGCACTTTACCGGTAGTAACTGAGAACGAAATGACGCAAGCCATTTCGTAATATAAGGGTTATCGAGATTGCTATCAATTGTTATGTTCACTCACTAGTGCCTGAACCTCTTTCTAGATGGCTTGAACCTCTATGTAAAAAATAAGTCTCACTTGAAAAATGAGACGTTTAATAGGGTCGGATATTCTCTTTAACAATCAAAAGCAGCTCGATGTAGCATAAGCTCTATTGAGCTGTAACCAAAAGCAGATGATTAACGTCTCATTCAGGACACTTCGCCTGGCGTCTCCTCAAAGGGTTCGATAATCGGTGTTGGCAGGCAGGGCTCGGCCCAGATAGTACAAAGTGCTACTTCCGGACATCTGGGTCAAGCTCAATCTAGCCGAGAAGAATTTTACGAACAGCCTTGACTGTAACTGCGTGGGTAATAAAAAAGTGGGGGTAGGTAATACTGGCAGATCTTCTACATTTAATTGCCTCCGCCAATAAAGACGTATAACCAGCAAGTTCCGCTCCCGCACTGACCATGAAAGGGGCTACTAGGTAACGGTGCCTCCCATACCAGCATGCGACCCATTTTAAACGACGTTAGTATCAGTCCGTCTGGTCGCTTTCCATCATTCCTGCAGTGATCAGGAGTCTCGAGAATGCAAGGAAAGCCAGCTGATCTCAAGGCTTGGCTAAATGTCCCGTTAAGCGTTGCGTATCGGGCTCGACGACCTGAGCTTAAGGCACAAAAGAAACCATAGTGTGCCTGTGGCCCCAAAACGACGAAACGGACGAATTGCGTTTAATTGATGGGGTAAGCTTTTTCTTTCTAAAGAGGGGTTTTGCGCTTTCAAATACGTGCTAAAATAAGGTGGTCCCCCCGTTGAAAAGAGGCGAGAAGAGGACCTGCAAAAACGATGGAATCTAAAAAAACGTGCGCCTTTGACGTTTATATGCGGAACTGGTAAATCAAAATTAGTAAGATAGATATAGTAATGTATAGGACAGTAGCAATGAGGAGCACTGGGTGAAAGGTCGGCACTTATCTACGGCCTTTGTAACGGAGGGCGCAGACCCATATGTCTCCTGAAAACCCTAGTAAAAGGGTATGAGGCAGTTATAGAAGACTGATTTAGAGCGTTTGCAGAAGAGTATGATCGGCTAATCAATACGCATTTTGCAAGAGCAGAGCAGTTTTTACAGCAATACAACAAATGGAAAGCAAATCTGACTTGCTTCACAGTTTGCCTATATACGAACGGAGGCTTCTAGTGGCAATCTTTCTGAATGTAAGAAACGCGTTTAAAAGTCTGGTGTGCAAAGCAATTTTAAACATCCTGGTAAGAAAAGCGACCACCCCCCTTTCTTGTAAGGGCCGTCTCGGGGTACCTGGAACACAGAAGAGTTTTTAACTGCACAGTGGAGATAGACAACACAGCAGGAGTTCTACAAGGCTCAATCCTAGGCTTCCTGCTCTGCAATATAACGTATGACGTCGACTTGAGACAGAAAGGTATCCCACAGGGAGTAGAGAGGGTTGCGTTCGCAGATGACTTAGCCGTCATGGCCTAAGAGAAGAAAGATAGAGGAAGAACTAAAAGTTAACAACAAACATTGTCGACAAAGAGATGGATAGATAGAGCCGGACTATAACTTGCCCCGGAAAAGAGCGAAGCCATTCTCCTGGCAGGGAGAAAAAAGTGGGTAGCATAAAACTGATGGTGGCAGGCCAAAAGATCAAGTAAGTAACAGAAGCCGGATATCTCAGTGTCCTACTAGACAAGGGTCTCAGGGGCACTAATCACATCAGAAAGTGCACGGCGAAGACGGCTAAAGTGGCTAACGCGATAGGCAAGATCTTTCCATGTCGGTTACCAAATAAATTGCACTTTTTGCGGTGCCAGTCTGGCTGCAGAACGCTCTGAAAGCGACGACGGTATAAAATGCCCTAAGAAGCACCCAGAACACCGGCACCTAGGATCCTGCAGGCCTACCGCAAGGCTAGCATGAGCGCAGCCCTGGCAATTCCTGGTTGCCCACTTTGGGATTTAATTGTAAACGAGCAGGGAAAAAAGTGGGAAGGAGAGCGTGAGTCCAACAAATATGTTGAGAGGAAAAGAGCAATAAGGTCGCCGCAAGAATACTGGGACGCCATCTCCATAGGCTAACCGGGCCATTCACTTTGCCAGTTTATCCCGGACATTAAAAAAGATACACCGCCCGGCGGGAGAAACGGACTTTTCCTTACCCAGTATCTCATTGACCACGGAGATTTTCAAAGCCATCTCTTTCGTATAGGCAAAGTTTCCTCGGAAACCTGCCTGCACTGGGAGGACGGCATCGACGACAACTCCGAGCACATTCTCCTTAAATGCAATGGATTAGATCAGACAACACAGCGAAACAATAAGAGGAAAGAAAATATGCATTTAAACGAAAGTTAAACGAATAAATATATATGCATACAAACATATGAACGTATATGTATATATATACATATATACAAACAAGACATACACTAAGAGGGAAGCAAAGACAGGAAATCTATTAGCATGCACCTGTCTGTCCGGTGCGGGAGGAGAATGGACGGAGAACGGGAGAGGACTTTTCTGCTGGCTCGAATGTGGTTGTGTCGGCGGCGCCCGATGGCTGTCTGGCTGGCTGGCACGCAGGGCAATGGCGAGAGACCGACCAGCGCCGCCGTACCGGAAGCGACGTTGGCCGACTGCGAGGATGGAGAAGACACCACTTGAGGAGCTAGTAGGGGCGGCTAGGCTAACGACGGCGTGGTGGTGGAGGTGGTGGTGATGGTGTGCGTGCTGTCACAACGACGGTTAGGCACAAACGGTGAAGGAACAAACAGAAGCTGTGTGGGAACGGTGTACGCTCGAAGCTGCAGCGTATGGTGGGAACGCAGTGGCTGGCGGCTACAGCAGCTGGAGTCCGGCGGCCGCACTAGACAGGTCGGTGTAACAGGTTGCGCAACGCCATCCAAACCGAACACGGAGAGCGTGTCTAGCGAGCGTTCTAGCCCCGGCCAGCCATTCTTCAGCTGCAGCAGAAGCAGCAGGTGCAGCTGCAGGTGCAGCAGCCGACGGAGCGGGACCACGATCTGCTGCAGGACGCGCGTACCCTGCATCGCAAACATTCTGCTGCTTTTTCAGAATGAGCAAGATGCTCTCGTCTGGTGGTGGTGGTGGCGGGGGCGACTAGACAGCGGTGGACGGCGGTAGGATTCTCTGCAGCAGATCGACGCTCTTACAGAAAGGCAAACGTTGTTACCGTGGTCGTGCTGCAGAGTGGTGACTGCAGCAGGAAGACAGACGATAACGTGATCTTAACGACGACGGCAATGATGACGATAATGAAGAAGATGATGATGATGATGATGATGATGATGATGATGATGTTGACGACAATGATGACGACGATGATGACAATGATGAAGACGACGACGCATGATATGACCACATATAAAGCAACAACAACAACTGCAACAACGGCTACAAGAACTTCTTCGTTTTTATTTCTATTTCTGTTTTTTTTTTGCCTTGCCTGGTTGCCGATTCCTGCTTTGGCCTTCCTCTTTCGTCCGTTCACACAAAAACAACAGCTACTTTCATCTACTTAGCGCGGCGTCGCGGTGTTTGTTTGCTTAACCGTCGCCGCTACCGTTCTGGTGGAGGCTGTGGTGGTGGTGGTGGTTGTTGTTGTGGTTTTTGCTGATCCGCCTGGTGTTGTTATCTTCGTAGTTTTTCAGGGCGTTTCAGATCATACCTAGTGTTGCTTTCGTTGTGGACAAAATTGTTTTTGTTTTTGCTGTTGCTACTACAACTACTATTACTGGATTTGCTTCCGTCGTTGTCGTTGCTTGCTAGCACCTCGTCGTCAGGTGTTTTTGATGCTTCTGCTGCTGCATTTAGAGGTTGTAGATGTTATTGCAAAGTGTCCTCAATGTGCCGTATGTCGCTTTCATGCATGACCCTCGTTTTCTTTTCGCTGATAATATTTTGGCCATTTTACCCGTGGCGAAGCGTATTGCTGGAAAACTCTCTGGCTTATATATATATATATATATATATATATATATATATATATATATATGTATATATATATATATATATATATATGTATATATGTATGTATATATGTATATATACATATATATATATATATGTATATATATATATATATATATATATATATATATATATGAGAAATGCAGTAAGGTGTAAGGGCCATTAGGGGTTTAATAAATATATAGTAACAGGGAATATATGGAAAGCCATGTATATGCCAAGATAGGTCTTTGTTAATGCCTCTTTGGTTTGCAGCGCGGGAAGTAGTTCGAAACAATGCAAAGAGAAGTGATAAGATTTGCATTGGGTTGCCGTTTTAATTGCGTCAGGGAATTTCCTGAGGGGGAAGGGGGATGTCAAAGTTCATACAAAGGGAAGTACAAAGTAAGCTAAGATTTAGCATTAAGATCAAACATGTCGCAAATAAAAGATGAGTTAAATAGGTGCAGCTGGTAAAGACGACACTAAGGATTAGAGCAAAGTGGAGTCGCAGATTAGAGCTTGCAGCTAGAGAGATTGGGTACAATAGTCAGTAATAGGCAAGAGCAAGGGTATCGGAAGAATTGGTGAAATTAAGGGTAAACAAGACAGGCAAATAGGAAATGGCGATGGGTTCCAGATCGATTTTGGCAAGTATATATGGAAGGGAAAAGCGGAAAAAGACGGGGTAGAATGGGTATACGATAATTCAAGAGCGAGTGGGCTAATGGCAGATGCCAGGGCAGGGATGTTGAATACAAGGATACAAAGAGCTAAATATAGGGAGGGACAAAGTACAGAATGTCGAGCATGTAGATTAGGGAATGAGTCAATCGAGCATATTGTTAAAGAATGTACAGCCTTGGGGGGGAGCAGAGATATAGAGTTGTTGGAGTGCCTAGCTTTAGGACCAAATGTTAGAATGGACCTGGTCGATATTACAAAGAAGAGGTTGTCCCAATGGGAAGCAAATGCTCAGTAGATATTGAAATATACATTGATTATATGGATGCGTAGGTAACATATATGCTGCTGCACTAAGCGCCCCTGATATAAAAGGGTGACATCTGTATTAAGGTATGCATGCCAAGCGAATAATATACCTATATAAACAGGCTCTTCCATAACTGTGTGTACTTATTTTAAGGTTAAGTAGAACTCCGCAATATTTTTTTTTTCAATTTGGAGAGGGAGGGGGGGCAAAAACTTCTTGTTTAGGAGTAAGAATGAAATTTACAAAAGTAGCAAATTGTACAAAACTGTAACATTTTGACATTACGACCAAGAGACCATTATTATGCAATAGTACTAATCAAATCCAATCCTCATAATTTTCGTATCAAAGTGGTGGCGCTGCGTTAAGTAGTTGCCGAGTAACTAAGCTTTTTCGACTGCCACATCGAACGCAAAGGCCTGCATACTTGCATAGAGCGTATAAGAAAGTTAGGCGCATATTTTGTGGTTTGGTAGAACTCGGCACGAACATATTTTCTTCCCAGTTGAAGGTTCTGAACCCGAAAGCTTCAACGTAAAACATGAAAACTATGGCTGTCGAAAAAGCTTAGTTACTCTGCAACTACGTAATGCAGCACCTCCACTTTGGTTATAAAATGACGGACATTTGCTATTACGAATTTTTCAAATTATTATTATTATTATTATTCTAAAATATGTGTCTAATATTGTATACACTATGTAATAATCTAATAATAAAAAATAAATCATTATACTACTACTATTATCAATGAGCTTTCGTCATGCGACAGGTTGTGGTTGTCGCGGTTGGCCGTCACCATGTCGAGTCAGTGGTTTCGGGCGCTGAAGCAAGTTAGTTGTAACGGGGCTTTTGAACTGATTTGATTTGAGTTATTGCTTCCGCTAGCAGTCGCACAGGCCAAGGTCGACCTTGCAGGAACGAGAGGACCCTGTCGGCGTCGGCTTGCTTCTATCATCCTGCTACCCTGCTATCGTCAGGTGAACGGCACGGACGCGGTCTTTTTCCCTTATAGGACGACGAGACCACCAAAGGGGCGGTGCCGATGGTGGTGGTGGTGGTGGTGGCGGTGACGGTGGCAGTCGAGGACTCTGAAAAACTTTTGCCGCCGTGTACTCGTATAAGGTCTGCATTGGTAGGCGGCCGTATGAGACGTTGTATGAGACGCCAGAAAGAGTGACTTTGGATCGAGCAAGACGTTACGCTTCAGTGCTTTCCGTCATTGCTCTTGTTTTAGTTTGTTTTCCCTTTTCTCTGCTCGTTTGGCCGTTCGTTGTTGTCGTGCTTTTCACTCGGTCTCCTGCAGTTTTCTTCGGCCCACGACCCTTGTCCCGCTTAGAGGTTTTTTGTTTTCTTCGTCCGTCGAGACGATGTCGACGATGTCGCCAGACTAAATCGGATGGGATGTTCGGAGTCCTGCGAGAATGAAGAGGAATTCAAAGGATCGTCGTCATTGGCTTCGACTGCTCATGTCGTCTTGCAGGCAATGTTGGGTGTACATACATTACATGTTGGGTCAGTCACTCAACACTGTCGTATGTATGTCTTAGTTTTAGCTAGCTTGATCTTATTCAGATTCAGCCGATGCCGATTGAGGCGAGCGTGTGTTATCAACAGTGGCCGTTTGGTATTTTGTTGTAATTTGTTCTTTTGAAAACGAAATTCTTGCTGAGCGTATCGTGACGATTTGACAGCAACGTCGAGTGGGCCGTTTGTGTGAGAAAACAAAACTAGCATCTATAAATTATTATTATTATTATTATTATTATTATTATTATTATTATTATTATTATTATTACTAGTATTATTATTATTGACAAGAATACGCCAATGTCTGAATATATTGGTGCAGCATGAGCTTGCCAAATACGACATGATGAACTATGTCGCATTTAGCAATTGCGCTCTTCTTGATGAAAACAATATTTTCCTCTAGGACTCTTGGTGGGACTACCGGTGACAAAAAAAATGGATCATAATACAACATTCTGTGTCCAATCTTTACAAAGGTTGCAAACTTTTACGCTAAAAAGAACGCGGTAAGAGCCTCTGGTAGATGTAAAGAGGCGTATTCGTTATCTACGAGCTTCTACGAAATAAGAAGACGATCATCGCTAGAAACTACGTCCAACTACTCGACAGTATGTAATAAACCATCGCGAAAAACGCTTCAGACTGTGTCATTATAGACGCGTTATATATATATATATATATATATATATATATATGCAAGCAATATATTCCCATTTGGTTCCGATGATATGGATAAAATTATAAATACATATATACACACTACGCAGTTGGTAAGGATATCCATCGCTGCATTCAATTCAATCGGTGGGAAAAATACAGAGCATTTATTGCCAATACTTTAGCAAAACACGCACTAAAGAAATTAGATGACATTTTGGAGACCCGACTATCAACAATTATAAACTGTTGCTGTAGCCAATGGCTGGTGAAAAAAAAAGAAAGTGCGCAAGATATATATATATATATATATATAAATTCCATCACATTTATTTCCCTTATAGTGAGTATGCATATAACGTTGATACTTATAATATTGTTAGCTGCTCTAGGCAAATCTGTCGAGGGGGCAGTGCAGCGATCTCTTCTAAGAGCTAGGCGCATGATACCTCGTTGACGCTTGAGAGCACAGTTGAGATGCACTCTATGCACTCCTCGTGGAAGTTTATATTTGAACAGACCAGGTGATGAAAGCCATGAACCAATATATATATATATATATATATATATATATATAGACTCTGCCAAAACGCAACAAGTTGCGTTTTTGCAGAGAAGGAGCTTGTGCTAGAAGTGACTATGATATAAAGATGGACGTGCATGAAAATCGGTTAATATCTTCAGAAACTACTAGTAACACTGACGCCTAAGTTGTATTTTACTAGGAATGTTGAAGATATGTACGTGAAGGCGGTTTCCTTAACTATAATGTTGAGGGATCTCGGATAAATTGACCTTAAAACTGTAATTCGTATATTTAAACTCAAAATCCTTTCCGCAGTAACATATCTTTAAAGTGAACATTAGACATCCAAGAGTCTCGACAGGTTTAAAACTATAATATGTTTCTTAATAAAGCAATTGGTTTTTCATGGTTTATTAAAACCGCCTCATGCACGCTGACGCTGCGTATGTGCAACAAGTCCACATTAATAGAAGACCTAGAGCATCGCAAAAACTAGTTCGGTCACGACACACTCGCAACATACAAACCACACAGAGAATAGTGGAACTGGAACTTTGTGACCCACAAATTTTACGCACGGACCCGCTTTTTTTAGCAACGGATGGAAAGAAGATCTGCGACAAGAACAGACCAGTGATCTGCAAAATAACCTGGCGCGGATACCACCAGTACTTCTAGCTGAAGGGAAAATGTTTCCAAATCAACGATTGTGCTTGTAAATACTGCGGTGAAATCGATATCGACCGATCTCACTTAATGAAATGTTTAGAATCAAACACTAGAAACAGTTGTTGTAAGTGACGTGCTTAAATGACATAACCCGTAATACGGCTAACCCGGGTCAAACTTTGGCGGGCTGCCTGAACGTATTCAGTACGCGTCTAGTATTCAAGTCTAATATTCAAGAAGAGCCTGTTTTAAATATTATAGAGTATTAAAAACAATCCCGACCGATCGAGAAACTTCCTCTAATGAATCTCAGCAAAAAAAATCAGTCATTGTTTTTGCTTATTTCGCAGGACGGATTCCGGGCAAGCTTATAGAGCAATTTTGAGTACAATTGGTCGGATTGTTCTCAACGGCGACTTGAGGTATTAAACGTATGTGATAGAAAAATAATAAATAAAATCTCTCTAAGACCGATAAAATAAACAGATTTGCCCTGTGCCGGGTGCGCCTAGGTTCCTTCAAAGCAGCAGGCCGTGTTCGATTCTTCTGCGACGAGAAGATATTCACCATAGATGCAAGCATCACCTGGCGAAATGACCGTTGGCTTGCCCACAATCCAGAGGAATTTCTGTTGTAAGACAAAGCAAATTTCACACTCATTCACACGCCTTCGGTGTAGTTTCTAGTGAAAGAGACGTGATGAAACCATACGTTTTTTAAAAAAGAAAGACCAAACAGTGACACAGAAGAAAGTTCATATGCATGTTCTACAAACTGCAGTGGACCCGTCGATACACTTTCTGTCTAATAGATTACCACACGTATTTCAGCAGAACGTCGGACCCGCATATACCGGCCGTTTAGTGTAAGATCAGCTGGCAGAGCATGTGAGCGGGTTCTAGGAGAAGCATTCGTGGCCGTCCAGCAGTCTAGATGTGAATTCTCTGGATAACTATTGGTGGGGCAGTGTTGAGCAATAGTCTACTGAAACTCAACACAATAACACAGGGAGTTGACCATATGCCTCTATACAGGAGGCATTTGCAAATCTTGATGGGCAGGTTTTGCAAGATGTTTGTAGTCGGTTTAGATCTCGAATTGAACCGATGCTTCAAGCAAACGGCAGTTACATTAAATAAATACGGTCTGCTGGCCTCTGTATCACCGAGAAAGTTGTCTTAGTGGCAAAGCCGTTGTCTTGCATTCGGGAGATCGTGGCTTCAAGACCTGGACCGGCCACTCTTAAATTGGCCTTCATGATTTCCAATTTAGACAAGGTGAATGTCAGAGTGGATTATCATCGACCATTATACAGCAAAAAAAAAATTAAAAGCACAAACATCTCTATAAAAGGAGATTGTGTACTACCATCTAATTCCCAACCACCACCTATTATTTCAACGGCACAACGGTGTGAAAAAAAAAAACAGTCATTCATGTATTTGCTTTTATTTAGATACAGCGTCTGAACCCCCCGCGACATCGGGTATTCCCGATTTACCTGTATATACTCTATCCAACTCAAGTTAACTAATAATCAATCATTCCAACCTATAAGGAGAATAGCTACTACGATTCACTGTTTAAGAGTGTACGGAAGTAATAATAACTTAGACGTTTTGTATAATAAGGCCGGAGTGTCACGTGAAAGTGCAACTACGCAGCTGATTATTTGTTGTGCAGTAGAACCACAAGCTGTACAGGTATAGCGGTCGACGCTTACTGCAATGTGCTCTGCGTCGTCAGATGTGCTAGCTGAAAGTTCTTTGTTAGTGCAAACCAGGTAAATTGCTTCGCATCGTACACTTAGAGCAAAATACACGATCTAAACGTTATGTTTTCTTTTTTTTTATCGGTGTTGTTCTTTCGAACTGGATGAGCTACTTCGGCGCTGTGGAATCGATCAATTTTCGCACCTGTTTCGGCTACGATAATCTCACGAATATCTACTGCGTTTTCGCATGTGTCTAGTCTCTGCCCAAAAAAAACTCTTCCGGTCTACTAAAGCTTAGACCAGGACCCTTGTGTCAATATTGTATGGCTATACATAGATTACTAATTAGCGGTCCGATCACTTGAAGCAGTCTCCCTTGAGACAACACCACGTACTGGGTGTATGCATTAAACTTTTAAACTAAAACCTTAAAAATAAATCGCTTCTCACACGCCCTTGTATAGTAAACTAGATCACATACGGTTGTGCGTTAATGAATTATTAAAATGAACAATTCAACAAGGATTGAACACATTTTTGCGACAAGGAATTCACATTCTACGATAAAATTTTAAGTTAATCGTAGATACTTAAAAACTTATTGACGCATCTACAGAAAATTATAATAGTTAGTAATTCAAAAGGAGAGGTACATATCTATTTTATTGTGCGTCCGCATAGTCCCGTAGTACGAAGTATGTCTATATATGGGATGGCTCACCTCAGCGCGTTACGTATATTGCAAGGTCTCCGATAAACGGGGAGGAATCACGCTCTGTTATCAGTCACGCCGGCTAATCAAATGTGATGATATATGTAAGGGTAGAGTTTCGTATTATTAGACTAATAAGCATTGTTACTAAGGTAAATTTGTAACCTGTGGACAAAGAGGGAAACGTATGATATGACTTTGTTTTACTTGTTTTTACGACAACATTATGGCTAGGAGTAGCAACACACTGTTATTCTACAAGTTTACCATACCTAACCCCGAGCGATTAAATAGTGTAGACAGGCTGAAAGAAAGCTTGCGATATTGAGCGTTAGGACTTCCAAAGAGCGCCTATTGAAGACCTAGCACTTAGATTGACCATCTTATCGTTTAAAGTTAAATACATATTGGGAGATCGTACTGACACATTATTAAACATGAATCTACCCGATATGTAGTTATATGGGGTATTTCAGAATTAGTGCGCCAAACTTTAAGTTCTGGTACAACTCAGCGCGAGAAAATCATTTTTCCTATTGGAAGCAGGCAACGGAAATGTCTTTATTTGAAAAGAGAGTAAAATTACCACACATTATTGTCGTATGTGGCTCTAGCAGGACAGAGCACCACACATAACACCACTGCGGTGCGGCGCCTACCTAAACGCGACGTTCCCCGAATCGATGCATTCACCGGGGCGGGCCTATCGTTTGGACGGCGCGATTCCCCGACATTTCAACTTTCGCTTTTTTATTTGAGGCTATTTGAACAGTCTCGTTTACGCAACACCTGCTGGCTCGCGTGAGGAGCCAATCTACAGAACAAACCCCGCTGCTAAAGCCGTTAGAGAAATGCTAGATTATTTGAACGTAACCCCAGCAAAGCCTCTAACCGCTACCGAGCGTACGTAATGGCAGGAGGAGGAAGCTCTTTCGAGCAACTTTTCTAAGTAAATAACGGTTTGGTGTAGTGCTAAAAGTCACACGAGTGATTAATTTAATCAAGCAAGTCGATATGCTCGCGTATGTGCATTCATTTTGATGTATGTGTCACAAAACAAGTGTTACTTCTCAACTCGACTTGGGATCTAAATGATCGCTATTAGATGTGGATTTGTCTAGACATAGTAGCTAATGCAAGCACGATGTAAGAAAAAATAGGCATTAGAGCGTGAAAGTGAAAATAAAAGAATTGCAGAGCTTCATTTATTATTAATTATCTTCATTACAACTGTTAGCTATTATAGCTATTTTGAGCTAACGTTGAATGCAATTTAGATTTTCCAGACATGCAGGTAGGATTGGCCCTTCGATACAGTGACTAGGGCTCTCGCAATCGCAGACATGATAAAGATATGTCAGGATAAAAAAACTCGATACAACAATATTTGGTAATTTCATTCTCACTTCAAAGAAGCCAAGTTGTATCAGGCACACCAAAATTTGACGCGCAAATTCTGGAAGACTCTCTCTCTCTCTCTTTATATATATATGATTGAAGTGTCGACCAAACTACCTAGGGACGCTTGAAGTCTGAAACTAAGGCAACCGCTATTAACGTGTTTGACTTGATCAGAGCGCGACTCGCAATCTCGATGGTTTACATGTTAAACAAATTTACGATAAGTGCAAGCGCCTGCTGCTCTACGCACTAGCGAGTTCGAGCAGCCTCAAACGGTTCAGAACGTAATAACCCGCTAGTTTATAAAGTAGTTTTAATCCGCCTAATTCTAGGAAATCATCGGCATGTACGCACCTCCTTTGGACGTCGCCTAGTATGAGGAATCGATAAGAGTAGCCATGCGTGCACAACGACGGGCGACGGTTTATCAGTTAATAGATCTTTCTTCACGTGGAGCGGTAACACGCTGTAGCATGGCCGGATCGAAGTGCCAAGGTCATCTGACTGACACACCTCAGTGCGCGTGAGCGGTAGCGCTATTTTTTTCGCCGCCTTACCTAATCCCGCTCGGAGACGTTCGGAGCCCTGCGGCGCCAAGTCAAGCGTATCTTCCATTCACGGGCACTTAAAGGGCAAGCTTTGCCAAGGTAATGAAGGGTGTACCATTTGAGAAATATGTTCATCCGTAGCATAATAAAAGGGAGTCATGCCTTAGCCGATGGTAGTCTGACAATGGACCAGGAGGGTCGTTGGACACATTCCTTGTGAACGTCCGGTGGTGATGCAATCGACGTCCAAGACTGTTCGCCTTTCCGTTACGCAACGCTGCCGCACACAACGCTATTCGTTTGAGACAGACGTCCGCGGTCAGCATATCCTACCCTAACCGCCAGCCAGAGCGCAGCGATTGCCCTAAAGGTATCGTTCCGTTATGCGCGTCATTATGTCGATAGCAATGCCGATCCAAGTACTTTCACCGTTAGCCACACTACCGTACCTTATGTCAGTCCACCGCTAACTAGCCATTGTTGATGGCGACGACACTGATAGGGACTCATGCATACACTATGGCACTGATTGGCAGCATAGCAGTAACGCAGACCACGATCCATGAACACATTCCGTCATGCAGTAAACTGGGCTTGTCGACATGGTCGTCATGGTTTTGAGCGCATCATTATTGATCACCCGAATCGTCAACACGGTGATCTCTTTCATAGCACTCTTTCGCCCATATTGATCCTGTCCTACACCGGCCTCCCGTCCTGCAATGAGATCGCTCCATTATATGTACTCGCGTGCGATTTCATTGCGCTTTCGTCACAGCAGCCATAGGAGAGGCAGCAACCCCACGTGCCACAGGTGCTCGTTGGTTTGAGCTAGCTGACCCCGCCGACACCTGTTGCCAGTCAGTGCCCGTAGCTTCCTGCTTCCTGGTTTCCTGTGGTGCAGCTGACCAATGGCGTTGCATTACAGCTTGTAGCAGCCGTCTGCCTATTAACGCTAGACGCTGGTCTGTCGCGCACCGCCTGACGTAAATCACATTGACTTCTCCGCCCGTCCACGTCTGGCGCTCTAGTTTGCTTCACTTGATGGGCTCGAGGAGAAAATAAAACGACACTTTCTACGAGAACGGACAGCTACGACACTAAACGTAGTAGTAGTAGTAGTAGTTGTAGAAGTCGTCGTCGTCGTAGTAGCAACACCTACCGCAGCATTAAAAGTATCAGCAGAAGAAGCAAGAACTACCACCACTAGAAAAACAACAACACTTGGAGACAGGCATACAGCCACGAGGCCCCGAGCAGATCGAAGGGACTGTAGAATCTGTTGGAACCTTTTCTGCGACCGGCACTTTGCCAGTGACGTGCGTCATTGCTGTGGGTGTTGTCTTCTTCTTCTGTATTTCACTTGCTCGGACTTGTCGGAAAGGCCGGCCCTGTTTGCTGCAAGCCTGTAATTGCGAGCGGAATTCCGCCACCTGGAAACCAATCTTCAACCCAATAGTGTGGCCCACATGTTCATTCGGGAGGCGTGGGGAAAATGGGCCTCATGCCCGTTCCCAGTCTCGGCTCTCCCAGCCGGTCGGCGCCCTTCGCTGCTAACGATCTGGTCTATCTGCTAGAAGCGGGCCGTACTTGAAGTTCGTTCGTTTGTTTATCCAGCGTCATGCCCACCCCTCATCATCATCATCATCATCGTAGGCCTTCAACGGCGACTGGTAGGAAACTTTAAAGGAAAACGGGGGCCCTCTTTTGAACGGCCAAACTAACGCCGCAACAATCAACCAGTTGTTGCTCCCTAGGGCAGGCGGAACAACACGCACCAGTACTCAAGCCACTATTCTGACGGTAAGGGACCCGGCCCAAGACGACGCAAGATCATCATCATCATAATCACTCGTCAGTCATGATGGCTATCTTAAACATTCCCACAGGCTCAAATAAAGGTATGTCTTCTCATTTACGACAGTGCGTAGTCTGCCTTTATTGTTTCGCCAATCTTGCGTCGAATGAAACATGTCTACAAGCAGTACTGGTGGCGAACTCATTCTGCCGGATCTATTGCGCCTGAACTGATATTGAACCGTTGTGAACTGCGCAACGGACACTCTCATTCTGCTATCATACTCCACTACTCTAAGCTAGCGTCGAGTGATGTCATATGTGTTTCTTGTTTAGTTTATATATACAGGGAAATTTCATACGTACGTATTTTAAGGTTTGGTAGAATTTGGCAAGAAAATATTTTTTCCCAATAGACGGAGGGGGCTGAAACGTCTTGCTTACGAATACGAAATGAAATTTATAAAAGTAATTATTATTATGCCGTTTTGTCTCCTACATAGTTGTGCAATCTATGTTTGTGAGAGAACCGGTTAACTCAAGAAGAAATAAAACATACCGTTGAATTCAGTGATGCAGAAAATTCTGCATAATTTGAGTGAGAATGAACCAGAGGCGAGCTAGCAAAAGGCAAATATCCAGATTAAGGAAAGTCATAAAAAAGACGATATGTTGTTATGTCGTACGTTGAACCTTTTACGTGCAGAACCGTGAACTTTTGTCATTACAACCAAAAATTCACGGCTAAAAGATTATTCTCAGGCAAATTTAAGCACATGCAGCAAATTTATAATAGTAATAATAACGAGCTACCACTTCATGTCCATTGCATTGGAGACAGTAAGTTTTATGGGTGTCGGCACCGCAAGTTTTTGTAGAAACGGAGAATATCACGAGCGATCAACGCAGAGCGATGTTTCGGAGGAAATGTATGTCATTGTCTGTTTGACGGAGGGAACGCCATAGGCTGACATGAAATTAACTAGGAGTAAAACGTTGATCCAACAGAATTATAAGAATTAAACGCTGGTGCAATGAGAAGATGGACCCGCCGGTCGGGAGGACCTTTTGGCTCCTCAGCTTAAGCAGTGGGGCCCCCCTGCCCTGGAGTGGTCGTAAGTGCTCCTTATGGGGTGCGAAGTATATTCTGGGGTGTAACGCGGAATCGCGAGGTTAAGAGTTCTAACCGGTACGGTGTAGTAGTGTGGTACTTCCATGCGGAACCCCGATAGGGGGAAAGTGTGGGGGGTCTTCCGGCCTGTCAATTCGGGCGCGGGGGGCACTCCTGTCATAGTGGCGCTCGTATTAAAGCGCGGAAAATGGCGGGAGTGTAAGTATATCTCTCTTTTAGTAGGCACAACCCCCGTAGACATGTGACAGTCAAGCATGGGGGCCTAGGCACCATAGCAATTTATAATGGGGCCATCAACGAGTCCAATCTCAAAAGTAAGCAGTACATCTAGGTCTTCATTAAAAGTGTGAGGTTAGTCCCGTAGGGGCATATACTGACACGTGACTGCTGTTTGCAAACCCGGTGTGGCTTCGCTCGAGACAGTATTAATGAATGCACTGGTAGTGGTAGTGTGACATAGGCAAGACTTCCTGTGTCAGCCATAAAAAAAAGGTGAGGTTAGTACGCATCCTGTCCAAAGAGGTGAGGAAATCGGTGGCTGACGCTCTGTCAGAGGTGTGCTCAAGTGTTGACTTGGACAAGAGTGGCTTGAGCTTTTGTTGCTTGCTGAATTCGTGCTAAGGTCACCTATTTTTACCTGGATTTTATCAAGCCTCGTGTCCTGTAGGACCTTTTCTCAACAAGTCCTGGCTGATCATGAGACGGACTTAGAAAGATAATCCCCGTACTGCGATGGGGAGACCCGCAATCAAGATGGTGCCCCTCATATTTGGGGCAAGATTGTTTACACTTAAACCAAATGCTGGTGTCGGGTACAACCGTAACCGGCTCTTTAGCTTCGCCAATGGTCGGCACAGGCGCAGCTCGCCCAGGACACGGGAGTCTTAGTGGAAGCAGACGAGTACAGAAAATATTTACGCCTAGATTATCCCCACTCGTTTTCACTTCTTGCGTTTGAGACATTGGGAGGGGGCTGACTTGCTTACGAAGGAACTGCTCAGCCATATCGGGTGAAGACTGGCCCTTGCTACAGAAGACAAGAGGGCGGGCGAGTGAGTATTTTCTGCAACGGCTTTCACGAGACGTCTAAAAGAGGAATGCCGCCTCGGTGAGAGGAACCCAGATGGACCAACACAAGCCTGAATCTAATCACGGAATGATTTGCCGGAAGTAAATATGCAAAATACGAAATTAAACACATTTATGAGGCTATTTTTCGACTAAGTTTCTCCAGTAGATTGTTTTCAGGCGGTAAGGTGTTTGGGTTTGGTATTACACGCATCTTGGCAAAACCACCCATATATATATATATATATATATATATATATTATATATATATATATATGTATATAACACTGTTGGTATAACTCAAGTATTTAATCAAAAGTAATCAGATGTAGATGTCTTTTAGCGGATCAAATTAATGGAAGTCGCAGGGCAACGCGTTCGGGCGGTAGGACGGATGCCTAAGCTGCTTTCACATGAATTTAGCCTGTATACATTGTATGAACCTTGCGTAGGCTACGGAGTGCCTCACAGTAAACATCGCAACAAATGCTTTTTCTGTAGTCGAAGAATTCGGCAAATATCAGACCTTGGACGTCGAAAGAGACGGTGAGCATCACCTAGGGGAACGCTTGACTTGGACAGCATGCTTCCATTGCATGCTGTCTCGCTTAGTTTCTGCCTCAAAGTGATGGCATCAACTCACGTAACCGGTGACGCTCCGCTTTAAAAAGCGAGGCCTTCACAAAACCTGAACGAGAGCTGCAGCCGCGTACGCAGTTCTTGTTGCAAAATTGTTCTAAAAAAACTGTTTTAAGTCAGGCTCTAACTATTACTGCGAACATTCGCTCTGTGACACGCTGATCACGTCTTACCAGACCGTTGACGCTGTCGAAGCGTTCGCCCGTGATTACAGTATTTGCCTGGCCTGGTCTTGAGTTATTACCCAAACACTGCCGGCCTTCCAGAAAACTTTGCCCTCTCACTGATTTGTCGGATACGCAGTCTCCTATATACGGCGGGGAGAAACAACAGCCGCCAGCCGGCGATGAATATTCGATTAAACACCTTCTGCGGTTCGAAATCTGACAACACCTGGCGGCCCCTGAATCATCGAATATTGCAGTGGGAACGCTATGATGTCCTCACGCGCACTGCCGCGTCAATTGAACGGGGTACATAGCTACTTGCTTCGTTCCTTCATCATGCGCAGGTGCCCGCACATCCCCGCAACACACCGAACACTCCGGCTCGGCGTCCCTAAATGTTTCACCGCGTTACACTAAAACGGAATATTCAATTGTTAACCGGTTAGGTTGTCACGGCGTTTCGTAGCTTCTCTTGTAAACACTTTATATATGTATTTATATATATATATATATATATATATATATATATATATATAGACACGGGGCGATAGCCTTTTCGGTAAAATTACCTGAATAGTTATAATTGTTTGAATTGATGTAATAATGGAAATTTCAAACTCAATGAAAAGTTATTGAGTTTAAATACATTTGCAGTCCGGAGAAGACGGTCCCCCGTCAACCCCGGAAAACCACTGCCTAAGGGCAAGCCTGGCACGGCGGCCGCATTTCCACGTTGAACTTGAATTCGTATTTATATGTACAGTGCATGCCATTAATTTTTGCTTGAAGATCACCCAAGGTATATTGCCTTTGAATGTCTCAAACTTATTTCACAATGTTGTGACAAGTTTGTGGACCTGCTAAATCAGACCAGTAGCGTCTGAACAACTTTACTTAGCGTTTTACAACTTCGCTGCTTCTTACGAAGGCCGCCCGGTACAGCAGCGTAAACGACATCTTATATTCGTATGAGTACGAGTAAATAAATCCCTAGCATGCCACGATTGGCTTGTTGGCCGGCCAATCTTGGTATTAGAAGATAGTGGTAGCGGAGCGATACACGAGGATACCCCCAACAACAACACCCGGGTCAACAAAAACATGAAGTTGGCAATACCGTCGCCGTCATTACGATCGCCGACGCCACCTGTCTGTTCATCTGTTGTCCAGCAGACGCAACATCAGTCGTAAAGAAGTTGCCGAAGAACAGCAGTTAGTGTTAAATAAATGCCTGTAAGATCTATTGAGTTGATGGGCCATTTGTCATTACAAATGTGCGCTCTTGTACTTTATGACGCGCTAGTTACGCCTGCCGAAGCATAACAACAGGCATACACATGCACACAAATAATTGCACGTACATAGAACACAGAAAGACAAACAACAACCAACATCGGGTGCAACGGGAGCGCAGCGTGAACTGCGGGCCTGTCGGGCGGATCCAAATTAGATTTGACGTACGTATGTTTGTTATGCGCTGGAGGGTGAGGGAGATGGAGCAGTGGACCATCGAGAGCGCTTCGCTTTCGCCTGTACAGTGTGGACCACCACAAGTCTCTCTGTCCCTTTGCTCCGATCGCAACCCCGACTTGCCGTCGACTGCACAAGCTAAGGGGGGGGGGGGGCTTAGATACCTAAATGTCGTTGCGAGCCAATATAGTGCCGTTGATTTGTGCGGTCGGTCGCAGATTATCGGCGTGAGAAAGGTGGCGATTCGGGGTCGCCGCCTGCGGAGATTTTATTCGCCTGCAGAGATTTCATTCGCCTGCAGAGATTCGATTCGCCTGCACGGATTTGGCTTGTCTTAGGATCTCTCTCTCTTCCGCGCCTCGTCCCTTAATGCGTGTCGAGTGTGGCGGGTGCTGCTGCTCGACCCACAGCTAAAAAGCCAGCGTCCTAAGTGGCAAGTACTGTGTGTGAGTGAGTGAGATAAGCTGATTGGCCATAGTTGGCCATAGTTGGTAGTAGTAGTAGTAGAAGTAGCGTTTGTGGCAGCGTGTCCAGGCGACGAAAGCACACACGCGGTGCGCTTCTACGACGTGCTTGACGACGCAGCAGGTGGGTCGCGCAATCCAATTAGGGCGTACGCGATGATGACTACCACAATTGCTACGAATCATAGTAATTCGCAACTTGCCTTTCTTGTTGTTGTTGATACGGCTACCATGTATGCCGTCGTTTCGACCTGTTTAGCAAAATATTGCTATGTCGTTGATGCAGTCTGCAGAAATGAAATTAGCCAATTTATTAAGCATAACTTGTAACTTTCGGCGACACACTCGCTCATATGGTACGCGTACGGCTGCTGGACAAACTGCCGGTCATTAGATAGGACAAATAGGCTGTCTGGTAATAAGAAATACTTTTGCCATTAGGAATAACTACACGTTGTTGTTGTTTGCTAGCGGTCGTTATGTTTGGATGTCCGAAGTAATTGCTCCCGTTAAAGACGGTTGAACACTAGTGGTGTGCAGCTATGGGGCTGCTCAAAAGTATTCCATGAGGGTTGTCTAAACCCCGTGCTCCCCGAGGAGATGCGTATTCGGTTGCGTGTGGAGCCTTTGACACCCAGGAACCAAGTCGAGATACGTTGAGGCGGGGCCGATTGAGAGAACTACAGTGGAACTTTGTGAAACTATAATTTGCGCACACGGACTGTAAGATAGGGTTGCCAATATCGAGGCAATCCCGAAGGAACGGTTTGTCGCACCCCTTACAATTACAGAGGAGGGGGGGGGGGCTTGAACTGTACACTAAGTGATAAAATTAGCGTGGAAAAAATGCGGCAAAAAGCGGACAATGCAGAAAAAACAAAAAAAAAACGGCGACTGAGCCTTGTTCGATTAACGTTCGACTATAAAGTGCAGGCGTTTCTACCACATATATCGTGATGGACCGGTTCCCAAATGCCGAGAAAGCTGGCATGCATACAATTTACGGTACAGCAGACACTATCACGTGAGGGCCGCACACCGGCTGTACGCAGAGCGTTTTCCACACAGACGGATAGCTGCCAGGAATTTTTTTACCTAGCTACGTCTTTTGCTCCGCAAAACCAGATAATTCCACGGCCGTCAATACGACACCGGACGACCGCGGCACTGAAAAGCCAAAACACAGAGAAATATACTGTTGAACAACTATTCGCGCATCCTTCCTTACGCATTAGGCAGATGGCTAGAAGTGTCAGTGTACGTCGCAATACTGTCCACAAGGCGTTTAAGAAATCTGGGCAACAACCGTAGCGGTTACAGCAAGTTTAAAGCCTTGCGCGGAACTGGCTACCGGCCACGCACTCATCACTGTCGCTGTATTCTGCAACAAGCAACAAACAATGTGCAATTTCCTGCATTCGTTCTCTCTCTCCCCGGACGAATCGTCCATCACATGAAGTGGTGTGTTGGTCAACATACCACATATTTCTGATCACAACCTTACCAGGACTATTGACATACGTTCCACAAAGCATTCAGTTGAGGGGGTGGTTCCAGCACGAGCGTGCTCCCAGCACACGACTCCCGTCAGGTACGAAATTATCTGAATGATCGCCAATCGCTGGATTGACCGAGACGGTCCACTAGCATGGCCGCCGCCATCATCGCCCGATCTGTCTAGTCTCGACTTTTGTCGTTGGGGCCACCTAACGATCTTGCCTGTGCTACCCTCGTTGAGTCTTCCAAATTTCTGATTGCCAGAATTGTGCTGCCGCCGCTGGAACTGTTTGGAAGATGTCTGGTGTTCCTTGTTACTTTTCTGCAGATTTGACAAGAAAACATACTTGACAGTTGCATCGTATACACTAACATCCGGCTTCTCAATTGAGTATTGCGTACGCTCACGATCGTGCATTTTGTACACTTGTATGTCATATCTTTCCGCCACCCTAAGTCGCAACTTATAAAAATATTATCGCACTTTATGCGAAATATTTCCGCTCCCCTATTACATTGACAAACATGATTTTTTTCACAGAGTTTAACCATATTTTACAGGCACCCTGTATGTGCTATATTCAAAGTATATATATATATATATATATATATAGGATATGTAACGCATATGCCGGTCAAGACAATGTTGCCCAACACAGCCGAAAAGCTGCGTCAGCAAGCCCTTATATAACTTTGGGTATGAACTGGCTGGATTGATTGAGTGAGCATCGCTTTGCGTCGGCCCCGTTGGCTGACACATCCATGCCTAAAAGACTGTTCACATGTTGATTAACAAGTAACTAGTTGGTCGGCTGGCTGGGGTTTAGTGATTGATCGATTATCCAAGTTAGCGTTTTTTTTTCATAAGTGTACACTTGGTTATGTCATATGAAGCTTAGCTGCAGCACTGAGATGGATTGACCGAGAAATCAACAAAAGTGCAAACCGGTGTCAGTACCGTCACCAATAGCAGTAAGTCGAATATTGGTATTGTGGCATAGGCCGGCGAGATCAGCAGTTAGCACTGTTTCTAGTAGTAACAATGTAGTGTCATCAGATGGCAACACGTTCGCTATCTCGGCGGCGGCGGCGGCAGCAACAGCAGCAGCAGCAACAACAACAACAACAACAACAACAACAACAACAGCAGCAGCAGCAGCAGCAGCAACAACAACAACAAGGATGATGACGACGACGATACAATGTTTCCGCTTCTGCTGCTGCTGTTGGAGCATGCGACGTATGTTGTGATCAAGTGGGCGCCCACCATCTACCACGACGACGCTCAAAAGTTCACACCTCACCGGAACGGAACGAAGGGAAGTTCATTCCGTGGCCTTACTGTTGCTGTCGCTGTTCTTGTTATCATCTCCGTTTGCCGTACCCTGCTCGACGTCGTTCTCTGCACAGACAATATCCTAGATGAATCGGACATCCATCTTGTACCGTGCCCAGTCTCCAGTGATCACCTCAGCATCCAACTGTCGCTGCCACTCAACATCGACCGAGGACTACCAGAGGAGAAATTGGATTTTGTCAATGTAGACTAGGACAGCGTCGTAGCAAGCTTACTTAGCATGGATTGGGACCGGAGTGTTTACTGGAAGCGGTATCCCCTGGATGCGATGTACAACGGTTTCATTGAATACCTCTACGTTGTCGTCGAGGCCAATGTAGGCCCGCGTACTCGCAAACAGGACGCTAAACCTTCCAAGCTACATCAAGCGTCTGCACAAGAGTCTGGATCACACAACGGATGACGCCACCCAACATCGACTGAGGAAAAAGTTAGAGACCGCCTTGATACGACAGCGATGTCAGGCTGAGCAGGCCATAGCAGAATCTGGAGATGCTGCTCGCTTCTTCGGATACGCTTCAACTCGTCTTAAGCTAAAGGACGAGCTGTCTGTCCTCATTGATTCAGGTCAACGGATCACTGATGACCGGCGGAAAGCTGACCTGCTGTGTGACCAGTTCGAAGAACATATCTAAACTCTACTCCCATCAACCGCTCTCTTCTGTTCTATGCTCGGCTAACATCCAACAGGTCACCGATGTGGATGTATCAGAGAAAGGGTCTTTGAGGAGCTCCAAAGCCTTGACCCAAAGGTCAGTCTCTGCCCGGAATTACTCCCCGCGGTATTCTTCAAGAGGGCAGACAATAGGCGTGGCATATCCGCTAAGCAAGATCTTTCGAAGATCACTAGAGGAAGGACGTGTACCATCGCTCTATCGCAAGGCTTGGGTTGCTCCTGTCCACAAAAGTGGGTCCAAGACGACCCGGCCAACAAGCGCCCTGTCTCCCTCACAGCGGTGACATGCAAGGTTCTGGAAGAATAGTATGCTCTGCAATTCTGAGCAGCGCTGAGCCAACAGAATCTGCTGAGCAGCACGCAGTTTGCCTACCGCAAGGTCGGTCGACCACCGATTGTCTGCTTATGTTCTTCGCGACGTAGGCCGATGGATCGCGAGGGACTTCCCGTAGACGTCATTCTACTGTGACTTCAAGAGTGCCTTCGAAACTATGCCCCACGATCTACTCATCTCCGTACTGCCATCTAAAGGAGTTGGCCCTAAATCACCCAGTG